>MU227494.1:4339161-4360466 GCA_018584345.1 Thuja plicata | reverse complement strand
AGATAAAGCAATATTCATAAATCAGTCCAAATATGTGAAGGAAATATTGAAGACTTTCAAAATGGAAGACTATAAGACAGTATGCACTCCTATGATAACAGGAAGCAAGCTTTCTAAAGAGGATGATTCTACAACTGTTGAAAAGACATTGTACAAGTCTATGATTGGAAAACTTATATATCTTACTCAATCTAGACTAGACATATCTAATGTAGTTGGCATTGTTGGTAGATTTGTAGCTAAACCCAAGTAGAATCACCTAATGGAAATAAAGAGAATATTCAGATATCTAAAGGGAACTATAGACTATGGTTTATGGTATCCTAAATTAGAGAATGTACAAGTTCATGTATATACAGATGCAGATTGGGTAGGTTGTATTGATGACATGAAGAGTACTTTAGGAGGAGTAGTGTTTCTTGGAGATAGGTTGGTTTCTTGGATAAGCAAGAAGCAGAATTATATCTCTCAATCAACAGCAAAAGCTGAATATGTAGCAGCAGCATTGAATTGTTCAACAATGGTTTGGATCAAGCAGATGGTTAAATATTTTGGTATTTAGGTTTATTATCCTATTGTTATTCACTATGATAACACTAGCACTATCAACATGTCCAAAAACCCTATGATGCATGCAAAGACAAAACATATTGAGATCAAATACCATTTTATTAAAGAAAAAGATGCAGACAAAGAAGTAAAATTGAACTATGTGAGCACTGAAGAATAGTTGGCAGATATTTTCACAAAGCCTTTATCAAAAGATACTTTTGAGTATCTTAGGGATAAGTTGGGAGTAATTCCCTTTCCTGAGTCTGATTAGATAAAGCAGCAAGTACATCAGTCCATGGTGACTAATGAATGGTTGACTACTCTATTTTTGGAGTAGTACCTGTGCCTAATTGTTTATGGTGCCCTTTGCCTTTGATGTCAAAGGGGGAGTATGTAGTTAGGGGGAGCATATACTCTGGGGGAGTAAATAATCTTGTAACTTAAAAACATAGACAGAGGAGCTGTAACAATGTAGAGTCTTTTATGAGGATATTGAGAAGACTGTAAAAAGAAAGAGGACACCATGTGTTGAAGATGTTTTTAATATCATATGTTTACATCAATGTCAAAGGGGGAGATTGTTGGAGATTTACTTCTAGCAGCTAGATGATTTTATGTTTGTCATTGATGACAACATATAATATACAACAGTGTTCTATATGTACTTATCATAATGATGATATTAACTCTTGCACTGTTATATTCATATTGTAGACCTGTTGTTGATGCTTTGTTCATACACGTAGGATCAAATTTGATGTTTTAGTTAAGTTGTGTTAATCTGTCTTGGCAGTTACAGTTTCTGGAGAGTCTGTGTAGATTTGATGTATTTACCATGTTTCTTGAGTTGCACCTATCTTTAGGATACACATGTGTATATTCATGATTAGTTATGAGTTAACCATGTTTGGCTAAGAGCACTTGTCATGTTTCATCAGGATCGTGTTGTTTGAGATAATTTGGTTGAGCCGACTCAGTGAAGCGTCGCGTCTGTTCAGTTTGTGTTGCACGGTCTTAATCTGATTGCATGGTTAATATGGCTGACAAAATAATTTTTGAAGGGACTCCTTGAGCCAACAAAGATCACATCCTTTGGAGAAGATACTTATAGTATTTCATTTGATGAACGCCAAGTGTGAATGATAAGAAAAGAGACAAAAAAGATACAGAGCAGAATATCAGTTAAGTTTCATTCATCAAGGATCTATGTGAAGAAGCAGTGGAAGATTACATTACATTGGAACTGATCAAGACAGTAGGTCTACTCTATATTTCATCATCAGATATAGTACATATCTATTCTATAGAAGGTTGTAGCCTTCACCATTGAAGCAGTGAGCTTTTGAAAAGTGAGTCCTCACCCTTAACAGGGTTATTTGTAAAAGACTCCTAACATAGTCAGGCCCTTAACTAGGTCACTATACTTATTACATTGTAAATAACAACTCCCAATAGGGTTGCAAGATCTTCTAACAGGGATTATTATAAACAAGTATAGTTCATTGTGAGTGCTAATTCCCACCGGGGTTTTTACCATTTGGTTTCCCCGTAACCAAATTGTGGTATTATCTATTGTGTTATCTAAATGTGCATTTACTTTATGGTATTTTGGAATTAATAAGAGAAAATAATTAAATTAGCTAATAACTGATTCACCCCCCCTCTCAGTTATCCTTTGGGACTATTCTAACAAATCCATCCACTCCACTTCCTAATTCATCCACTCCTCCATCTCAAGATCCTACCATTCCATCTCCTCCAACTCTAAATCCATTATCCTATCTGAGTCAAGATCCAAGCATCCCATTCACTCCACTTCCTAATTCCTCTAGTCCTCCTACCATTCCATTCCATCTCAAAATCCTACCATTCCATCTCCTCCAACTCTAAATCCATTATCCTATCTGCGTCAAGATCCAAGAATCCCATCCCATTCACTTCATAAACCTTTATCACCTCCAATTCCATCTATCCCACCACCATTACTCCATTACCTTGGTCCACTCACATTCATCCATGGTGGTCCACTTAAAATAGAAGAAATCAGTTTCATGTCCACCACTTACACTCCTCTTGATACTGGACTCACATCTTATTCCCTAAGAAAGATGTACCCTATCACGGATCAAATGCTAAAAAAATGGAATTATCAAGGTAAAGGCGCAGGCATAAGTGAGCAAGGTATATTGGAGCCCATCTCTATTAAAAGACATCCACGATCTTCTAGTATTGGTTACGCACCTAGAGGTCCTTCATCCAAAAATTTTGGTACAGCTAAAGAAAAGTTCAAGAGTGCTTTCAAACCCTCCATTGCATCTTCCTATCATCCCTCTAAAGCATATAATTTCATCCCCCCTCCTCCATCCTTGCAACCCAAGACAACCTACCATATTCCTCCTTCATCCTCTCCATCCATTTTGGGACCCTATGTCCCAAAATCTCATCCCAAATCTTATCCCACTCCTTCCTTCATCCATCAATCCCATATAAAAAATCCCACCACTTACATTACCAATTAGGATCAACAAAGGCACATACCCATGCACCCCATCCACCATCCTACCTCCATCACTCCATCCATATTTCCTCCATCTCACGCAAGTTCTCATATCTCTTCCAATGCTACTCACTATAATTTGGATGCCAAATCACCAATGCATAAAGCTACAAATTCAAAATCTAAATATTGTCATGTCAACTCAAACGACATGCTCTAGCTAAAGAAAATCCAATCAAAGAATATACTACATCTCATAGGCCAAAAAATCCCACCAAAGAAAAAGAAAAAAATATGTGGATCCCAAAGAAAAATGATGACATGCATCTAAAAGAAAAATCCATTGTGGCATCCAAGGTTACTAATCCTCTAGCTGAGCATTCCTCTCCTCCATCTTCAAAATCTATTTTGGGTCCTTATATCCCACAACTTCCTACCATGATGCCTACATCACATCCACAAGTACCTTATGCTTCACATTCACTCTTCCCACATCCCTCGCAACATGTGCCAATGTTGATCCTGAAAACATCCCCCTATCCCACTCACTTTCCATCATTTTATCCAAATACTTCCAACTATCATATCCCTTATCCCATATATCACCCCCCGCATAACCATCTTATCCCTACATTTGCATAAGTCACTCATCCCACATAAAGGTGTACCAACATATTGTGATCAACACCAAAAGCAGCAATGCAAAGCAAAAGTAGAACAACAAAGAAAAAGCAGAAAACTAGAAGAAAAAAAAAAAAATAGAAATCAATTCATCCACTGGTGAAAACTTGGCAAACAAGCACCTTGGATAGGTACCATGATGAAAACCTAGTAAACAAGTGTCATGCAAAGTTCCTCCATCCAGGTGCTCTCTACACTTGGGGGCACATTCATTCTGGCCACCATCCATCTACCATCCATATCTTGTCTTGTCCATTTCACTTCCTCCATCCTCCTTTGGATCCTGATGAGAAATATACATGCCACCATATCTACATGATTTTGGACATCTCTTGACATCCATATCCCATCTCCCATATTTATCCACCTATCCTTTCATCCACCCATCCTTCCTTCCATCTATCCTTCTACACTATCTTCCTCCCTTATCCACCCTTTCTCCTATCTTTCATTTGAATCTATAATCCTCTTGTTATCCTCTCTTCCATCCTATCATACTCCCTGCTAGTGCTAAGTGGGAGCATTTTGTTCCTTGGTGACATAGTCCTTGGAGACCTTCTCGTATCCACCTATCATTTTCCAATCCTCCTCTCCTATCCACAATCCTTCAGCTATCCATCTAGTGCTTCCCTCTTCACATTCCCTAGCGTCTCCTCCATCTTTCAATTCCTTCTTTCATATATCCCATCACTTGTTTCTTCCCTTGTCATTGGTATCTATCTCTAGGCTATCCTCATGCACCCAATGTCACCCATTCCAATCCTGATTCTCCTTCTAAGCTACCACCGCATGCAACTCCTATCCACATCCTCCAGTTATCCAAGAGCACAAGAAAACATCAAGTAGGTGACCCACTCATATCTTTAGCCTTGTTACAAGCTTTGATCACAATCCACTCATCATCATTGGGATGTGTCCTTCCCAATCCTTCTATTTTCTTCAGGATTCCATCATTCCCATATCTAGATCACACCATCCTCTATTCCTCTATCTTGGTTTTTTGGCTCAACCAGGGCAACATCATGCATATCTGCCTCATCTCATCAATTCTCTCTAAGGTTCCCATGCTTTCAGTCTATACATATCTTGTTTGTGTCATTCCAATCTTGAGTCTGATCTTGCTTGTACATATCTCACATTTTTTGTCAGTCTCCTCGCAGAAAGTGATCCAGTTCTATTCCAAATCCTGTGCTTCAGCAAGTTCCTTATGACAAAATCTTGGTTCAATAGTTTAATCTCAACACATCTTTGGCTAATCAGTTAAAACAATCATCATCACCATGGAAATGGGTCCTTGATGATGTATCCTTCCTCTCGTTGACCTAAATTCAAACATCACCAGCGAAATGAGTCCTTGAGGATGTATCCTTCTTCATGTTGACCTAAATCAAATCAACATTCCACATCGTTTGATCTCTCTGGAAAAAGGCATCTTTTTATTGAATTTTTTATCTTGAAATTTGATTTTGGTTCTTGGTTATCATTCCTTATTCTTTAAGTTGTTCTCCTCCTCAAAGTTGCCATGATTCTTTATATCATGGTATGCTATGAATGGATGCACCTGTGGAAGGGAACTTGATCTTTTTCTTTTTTGTATGTGATTCAGTCAGATATGACCCTTGCATGTATGTAATCCATTTGGGTTTGCATGTTGCACTTGGGAAATGTCATTTGCTTGTGGGCTTTTCCAGCAGCATTTTCACCATGGTCTCTTCTGGGACTCATGTGTGATGCTGGGGAAACCCTTGCATGTTTTTTGTGTCATTCCTATGCATGTGGTACAATTTTGCCTTGGTTCTTTATACCCTGGTGCATAGTATCATATGCTATATCAAAATAAGTGCTCAAATACATGGTGGTATTCCCTCCTAGACTACCCCTCGCTCAAGCTTCAATATAATCTCCTCCCATCCAAATACCCCCAGCAAAATCCAAATCCTCAATAATCCTNCTATCATCCTAATCCTACCATCCCAGTAGTAATCCTAATCCTACTATCCCTGTATCATGCAAAATGTTTGTGTGCTCATTTATGGAGATAACTAGACTTAGTGTGAATCTCAAAACACCTAGGATCATCCCTCTTTAGTTCAGCTATTGTTTTCCATTGTTAAAATTGAAAGTTCAAACTAGACTGTCTTGATCGTTATCTTAGTTTCAAATCACATCATCATCAATGGGTCCTTGTAGGATGTATCTTTCCTCTTTTTTGACCTAATCAATCATTATCAGTGGCTTTCTTAAGTCCAATCATATCTTATCTTCATCACAGATCAAGAGAAATCAAACTATGTTCCTAGAAATTACCCTTGTCAAAACAAGAAACTTGAACTCTCTTCGAGAGGTTCTTTCTTTTTGTTTTCTTTATATCACTCACTCTAGTTACATCCCGGATAGCATCCTATCTTTTACACCCTAGCTAAAATCCCATCCCGTGCCATAATCCTAATCCCATACCTAATCCTTCATCCCTGATGCAAACTTGAATCTCACATCCCTCCTTCTATCCCATCCCTCATTCTTTTATCCCCTCCCTCTTTCTTCTATCCCCCTTCCTTTTTTCTTCTATCTTTTCTCTCCTGGCTGTCTTTTCAAGATGCTACCAGGGCTTCAACTTTTCTCCCTGTCACCCTCTTGAAGGGGCATCATCCTGGTCATCCTATTCTAATTCTATCCTAATCATCACTCTCGGGAAACTTCGTTGCCTACGTCCACATCTTCGCATCGTCTATTGTTTTAAACATCTTTGAAATAGTGTTATTCTAAAACTATGTCAAAGAGGGGCAAAATGTAGACACCTAGATCTGATTAACACATCTAATCATATGTAATGCCTTCTAGGACATATCAGATAAGTAATTAAGCATTACCTAATTGATCTATGTCATCCCCTAGCCCTAACTAATTCAATTAATTGGATATCATCCTAATTCATTATTAAAAGCAACCAATAGCTTAATAATTAATTAAAACCATTTTTCCCTATTATTGAATGAATATGTTATTTATGTAATTCAATTCATTAATATTCCCTTTAACCCCTAACCTAACCTATCCCAACCACCTGACCTTGAGCTCTAACTCAACCCAGCCTCTTCACACATGCTAACCTAACCAATCCCAACCACCTAAACCCAATTTCAAACTAATCCCAACCTCTTCACCCATCCTAATCCTAATCCTAGTCCTAATCCTAATCCTAAACTCTCCCTAATGATGTCACATTCTTAATCTTTGGATTAGGAATTCAATCCCTTCCCCAAAGTCAACAATCTCAATCCATGCTTATCCATAAGCATAAATATCCCTCACACCCTCATAAATTCCTCTTACACCCTCATAAATTTCTCTTACATCTCTCATTAAAGATCTTACACACTCTTTATGAGCCTTATCTTCTAGAGGCTTCTTGGTTCATTTCCCTAAATGGTCACATTCCTTCCTACTTTAAACCCAATAATATTGTGACGAGTGTCACAATTTGATGCATTTGAAGAAGCATAATCCATGTGCTCTCTTCTAGTGGCATCCTAACCTCTCTTTAGCTTTGCATCTGAACCACTCATTTCTTCCCCCATTTCCTATAAATAGAAGGCTCATTCCTTCACATTTCATCCATCTTTTGAAGTAATATCATAATGTCAATTTTAGCTTAGATATTCCAATATTGAAGAGTAAACTTATAATGTCAGTTTAGAAAACATACCTTTGAAGCTTGGAACACATCTTGAGTACACATCCATAAGCATAAACACATCAAAAGGGGAGCTTAGATTCAGTTTGAGGAGGTTTGCACTTCCTTGTTTCCTTATTGTTTAAGTTTTTCTTTTTCGGTTCAATCATGTATGTAGCTTGTTTATTTAGTTGTAGAATGCTTTAATCTGATTATCATGTTCCTTTACAACTACATTTTCCTTTCTCACACTATCTGACACTTGTTTTTCTCAACTTCATCTTTCTAGAATTCAAAAAATGACCTGGCTTTGCTATTGATTTTAACAGTTTGAGAAAATAAAAGCGTGCTTTCCAAAATAATAATATTGTTGGTCCTGGTTGCCAATGCCTCATTCATTTGCCTCATCCATAATGCTTCATTTTTTATTTCACCATTCTTCTTGAAAAGATTAGGAAACATTTCATAGTGATCCTTTGAATATTATTTCCTCAAAGTCTCTACCTTCCTTATGATGATGCTTCTCTTCATGTCTAAGTCTATTAGCAACTTAAAACATTTATAAGTGCTAGTGAGTAAAATGCCAACATTAGTTTCTCCTTGGATGAAGAATAAAAATATTTCAATTCTCCTCTCTTTCCTTTCCATTTATCAATGATTTTATCCCATTTGTCCTTATCTATTTTGAACTCATCTATTATGCTACTGATCTTTTTTCCATGCAGGTAGATGGCAGGATGACTTAAATCCTGAGTACATTACATGAGAGTAGCATGTATTTTATCAGCATACCTCTGTTGTATCCATGCCTGTGCTTCTTTAAAAGTTGCACAATCTTCATCCCATTTCTTCCTAGATTGTTTCAACTTGATCCTCTCAGCAATTAATCTTTCTCTCTCTAAATCCAAATCTCCTTTTGTAGTAGGACTTAATGGCATAGAAGGAGGATAAGTTATAATTGTACTAGATGATGAGGGCTGGTGTGGATCTTGTGCAATCATTATTTGAGGAGAAAATAGAGTTGTTTGTTTACCTTCTAGGATAGCAATTTTCTTATCCTTTTCAATAGATTTTATTCTTTCATCATTATAAGCTTTCATAACAGTCCCAAATTTTGATTTTAGGCTTTTGATTTCTTCCTCTAATCTTTGGGCCATGCTTATCCCAAACTTGGCAGATTCTAAAGTGATATTAGCTGCTTCAATAGCTCCCATTTCTACAACCCTCTTTACCAAGATGCTACCTACATGCTCTGCACGATCATCTTTATCAGTTGTTTTATGGCTCTTTCTTTTTTATTTTCCACATAACTAGGGCTGCGTGATCTTCACTGAATTTTACTCTCTTTGATGCTTGTTATGATTCTGCCTTAGTAGCATGGATAGTTTTGGTTTCCTTTCTCACAGCATCAAAAACAATAGCATCATCTATGTCCCATTCTAGAAGTATTAATATCCCTTCTTTCTTGACCAACTCTCTTCCTTCTTCAGGATTTATCTTTTCAAACGTGTATATCATTTCCTTTTTTATCTTATTTTCAATTTCTTCTTTGATCCTTGCAAGCTATTCCTCTCACTTTTGTTGGCATTTGTCTTTGAATTCATTGATATGAATTTTCCACAAGAATTGAAAAAATGCTCTAGCTTTAAGAAAATTATAATCAGAAAGAAACTTTTCACTATCCTGTTGTGTCAATGGGTCTAATTCCTTGCTAGTATATTCTGCAACTGTTAAATCCAGTTCAACATGTTTTGGAGCTTCAGGCATCCCTTCTTGCAGCTCTTGGGCTGTAACATATATTTTCCCAGCACTTCCCATTTGTAATAATTTCTCTGCTACAGCCTGCTCATCCATATGCATAGGAGATTGGCAAGGAGAATAGATGTCTTCATGTTGTTGTTGTTGTAGATTTCCTTCTACCTTTTTCCTTTTGGGAGATGGAAATGATTGATCACCGGAGTCTAATGGCCTTTTCCATTTTGGATCAAGGGTCTTTTCATGTCTTGGTAGGACTGTCCTATATCCATTCCTTTGGTATACCACATACTTCCCTGGTGGGACATTTCTAGTGGGCATTATCCTACCCAAAATTGATTTGGCCCTCTCTGGCTCAGTTTGTAAAATAATATCCCTTTTCTGGTTTAATGCCTACATGATGTCTTCAAACATCTCCATTAAGGACTCAATATTTTTATCCCATGGCTGAAACTCCTTTAAAGGGTCATACAACTTATCAAAATGTTTTTACAAAATCGAGGCTTTTCTTGTATGTTAGCCATTTTTCCTTTTTTATCTCTTGTTCTGTCAGATCAAATTCATTTCTAATCACATCTTTAGGAAAGTTAAAATGATGTTTCAATACTAAACATTTTTTCTTCTGCCTGAACATATCCTTGATAAATGCTTCTGGATCAGCACATCTTGACATTGAAGTAGTCAAATTATAAGGGTCCAAATATGTCTGCAAGTGCTTCCATCCTCCCTTTGTGATGACGAATTGATGGGAAGTTGTGATTGTGGGGAAAATGGTTCCTTTTCTTGTTCTTGTTATTGTGTCTTCTTTTAAGCATCCAATCTTCCTTATACTTTCTGCTAATCCCATCTTAATGGGCACTCTGTAAGGTAATATGTTTGGCACTCCTCTAAAGCCAAAAACTCTAAACATTGTTGATACTGGATAAAGAATAATTTCACCCCAATTATGTACTATTTTAAGATATATCTTATATTCCTTTGGCCTCAAAGATCTAATAGTGACACAAGAATTCTAAGATCATCAAACAACAGTAATACCCTAAGTCTGGCAGCAAAACACCTATCAAAAGTGATATAACTTACACCTTTGTTGTCCTAGGACATATCTACATTCCATAATTACACAGGCATATCTTCATCATCTTTGACCCTCATCATGTTCATCTCCTCCTCAAAGTAATCTTCCCACTTAAATAAAAACATGTGCATCAACATGGAGTACCATGCAAAAGGTCTGGCAAATTTACAATTCTTGATGCCTATCAAACCCTCATGAATTAGGTCAGCAATGTATGGAGCAAAACCAAAAAATATTTCTAAATGAGGATGCAAGATCTAGACCATCATGAACATATAATGGATGAGCATCTGATTTTCTTCATCATCCCCAAAGATTTGACAAAGAGCCCTATATACTCCTCTGGATTTTGGAGTAAAGTAATCAAGTTTAAAAGGTTCTTTAGTGTTTGGTCCTACCAGAACCAAGCCCCCAACTTTGCTAAAATATTCCTTCAATGGTTCTTCTCTAAAATAGCTCCTTTGGGGTTGATATATCTCTTTAAACTGATTGAAATCAATCTTTTCCACAGGGGTGTCTTCATCATTCAGCCTAAAAACTTCTCTGATTTCTTCTGTAGTCACACTAATTATGATGTGTCCATTTTTATCCCTGACCACCCTAGCTATGCTGTTATAATTTTTAGCTATCTGCATAAGCATGTCTACATCCATAAAAACTCTAGGCACCACTAATTTTCCCACATCAAACTACCATAGATTACAGTTTGGGGCAAAGGCATTTCTCTGGCTGAAAACTACTTTGAACAGAGCTAGACCATTCATACCTATCTTGGCATCTTTAACCCATTTACCCAAATCGTGCTGACCCTCGCCAATTTTCAAACATGGGGTTTTGGGGAATACCTCCTTTATTTTTGTGGAATCATTAGTTGAGCTTGGCAGTTGCTGTAATAGGTCATCACACACATTTCTCTCCCGATAATCTACTTTCCCTTTAAACTCTCTTCTAGGAGGCATTTTGAACTTAGGTTTTTAAAGTCTAAAAATTAACGATTTTGAGAATAAAACCTTCTAACTGAAAACCCTAGTATTCTTTCAAATTTCTTATAACTTTAGAAACATCAGTACCAAAGAATTACCCATTTTGGAGATAACTTGAAAATTTGAATGCGATCACTGCAACTTTGCTCGTCTTCACAATTTTGACAATTATGCAAAATGAGACTTGAATGATCAATCAAATAACTATCCCATCATTTTAATCATTGAATTCCAACTAAGGTGAAGCACATGTTCACCATTACTTCTTCTGATTTCAAAAATTCATGGCCAACAGTTCATGACTGTTACTTTATCATTTTAAAACATAGTCATCAATCTTGATAACTTTCCCTTACATCGGATGGTCCACATCAAGTATTTTATAATGTTCATCTCCTTGGACATGTGTCACAATGGCGTGTTCCCTTGAAGGATATGCTTCAAACACTTTTGACTCTGAGGCATTACACCCACCATTAGATCTTTTCATACGTAACTATAATTTACCTTACTTTACGTTGCCAGAGGGTCCCATCACTTGGACACATGTCATCATAGTTCATTCCCTTGAAAGTTAAACATGTGTCACTTTATATTGAGGGATTAATTCCAGCCATTAAATCTTCATAATATTTACTACCTTTACTTGACTTTATAACCCATGGCTATGATCTTGCAGAGACACATGGTAGCACCGCACAATGCCTTAATGTTTAAGTCCCACTCACTTTTGATCTGAGGCAACACGCCAGCTGTTAGATCTTTATTATCTTGTCTTGTCTTTAGTTAACCAGTTGTCTATCAACCGCAGTCTCAACTTGCCCAGTGGGACATGAGTCACAACAATGCATTCCCTTAATGCTTAAACCCTTTTCATCTAGTGTTTGAGGCTTAACAACCACCATTATATCCTTTTGAAGATGTCACTGCTTTATCTAATTATTTATCATAATGTTGGGCCCGTTGTTTGCCATGTGTCACAATGGTGTTTTCCCTTAATGGTTATTTCATCAGCATCTTTGTTGTGAGGCTTTGTGACCACTGTCAGATTAGATTTGAATTGTCTTCTTTTTAACTTCAACTTTATGACTATGTTCGGACCCACTTGGAAACGCATCATTACCATGTGAAGCCTCAAAGGTTAATTTCCTTCATCTTTCATCTTAAGTCAAAGCGTAGACCATTAGATCAAATAGGATCTATGATGATCTTCATTTTTATTTTAACTATAGCCAAACCTGCTAGATACACGTGACATCATGGTGCAATGCCTTAAAGCATAGATCTCAATCTTCTTCATCTTTAGGGAATGCGCCTATCGTCAAATCAAAAAGAACTTTCCCAACACATGATTTAATATAAATAAAGGACTTACGAGATCTTGAACTTAGGGACAATTAAAGTGTTAGGGACAAGAAATATTGAACACGGCCCCACTTAACAAGAATACATGAGTTAAATTCACTTAGTGGATAATAAAGTAACTGAAAATAAAAATAACAAGCCAAGGAAGAATTAGAATTTTTCACCCGGAAAGGACAAAAATAACCTAGGGACTAGGATTTTTTTAGCTTTTTCTCACCATGCATGGGTTTCAACCTATTGCAATAAAAATTGCATATACACCTGAACAAATTTTGACAACGAACACATTCTGACATTGAGAACAAAATTTTTGCAACAAGACCCATAAGCTATAAATATATCCAACAATGTATCTCTCTGAGTATGATTGAATGTAAGTTCTCATCAAGAAAATAGATCTCTAGAAAGCAGACCAAAACTACTCTAACCTAAAACAAAAACAAACACACAACTGGGAAAGAAACACACCTGTACATAATATACAACACTACCATGCATGGAAAAATAATTGATTCAATTGAATAAATTCTTCAGGAACTGTCCATGAATTGGCAATTCCTATTCTTCATCATTCATATTCTTGAGAAGATATCATTCCTTTCCAAAAATATGATTGATAACAAAAGGCCCTAACCACAATTATTCAAATTTCTTATGTTTCCCTTTGTCTTCAGCCTTGGCATTCCATTACAATACCAAATCACCAGGCTGGAATTTCCTTTCATTTACCCTCTTTTCAAAAAGGTATTTCATCCTTTACTGTAGATTGATATTCTCATTTTGACTATCTCTCCTCACTTCACCCAGTTCTACTAGTTGCACCATTCTCTCTGCCATAGGTTCAGAAACCTCAATCTCTTCATCTTGGATGAACTTATAAATTAGAAGTAAATTATTCACAGGAATTCTTGACTGAACACCATATACTAGTTCAAAAGGAGATTTTCCTTTGGCTTTCTTCACAATGATTCTATATTCCCATAAGGCAAGTTTTATCTTTGCATGCTAGACTCTCTTGTTATTCTCTAGGGCCTTCTTTAAAAAATTTAGAATACTCTTGTTACTTGATTCTTCTTGCCCATTGGCCTGTGGATGGTAAGGGGATGAGTAAGAAATGAAAATTCTCATATCAGAGCATAAATTAACAAACTCTTTAGATCTAAAGCACGTGGCATTGTCCATTACTAACTTGATTGGAACACCAAATCTAGTGATCACATTGTTCATCAAAAAATCAATGACTACTGTACTTGTATCCCTTTTAGTTGGAATTTCCTCCATCCATTTGGTAAAATATTCAGTCACCATCAGAATCCAACTATGCCCCCCACTTTATTTCTCAACAAATTCTCCAATAAAATTCATTCCCCACATAGCTAAAGGGGCTTCTGCAACTATGGGATTCAATAATAAAGCTCCTGAAAACTTCATCTTGTTGGAGAATCTCTAGCAGGGTTCACACTTCCTAACAAAGGCATGAGTATCTTGAAATAAACAAGGCCAATAATAGCCTACCCTTAAAATTTTGTGAGATGTTGATCTAGTAGAGTAATGTCCTCCACACATTCCAGCATGCATTTCTTTCAAAACGTCTTCAGATTGTCCTTTATCAAGAAAAAACAACAATACCCCATCCCTATTTTTCCACTATAAATCACCATGCAACAAGACATATTTCTAAGCCTGTAACCTTAGGCTTCTCCTTTGGTTAGCATTTAAATTTTCTGGGCAACTAGCATTTTTAAGAAAACATACAATGTCAGTATACCATGGCTGCATTTCAATAGTTGTAACAAAATTTTCACAGGTATCAACACTGTTTACATGAACTAAGTCCAAATTCTCTTCTTTCATCAATTTTTCCAATCCTAGTCCTATCACCAGCTTTGTGATATGAATTTCCAAATCAAATTCCTGAATTTTATCCACTTACATCTCTTTCCTGTTACCTCACTTTGGACAAAAATGTCTTTTACAGTAGCATGAGGAACATATGCATTTACTTTTGCACATACAAGATAAGGCCTGGAAGCCTTAACTTCTTTTACCAAGGCATAAGCTTGTTTTTCCATCAACTGATAATTCAGCTCAATTGACTATAAATATTTGCTAAAAATGCTATAGGATGTTCAAACCCCTCATCAGCCTTCTGCAATAGGACTATAGCAATGGTATGAAAAGAAGAAAATGTGAATAAAGAGAAGGGTTTGGTATAATCAGGAGACACTAGGATAGGGGATTCTTGGATGACTTGTTTTATCTTCTCAAAATTTGAATGTACATCTTGATCCCATTCAAATTTTACGTCGCTTTTCAATAGCATGACTATGGGCTTGACTAGTTCTGCAAAATTTGCAATAAATCTCCTGACAAAATTGATTTGTCCCAAAAATAATTGTATACCTTTTAAATTTTTAGGAGCAAGCACTCTTTGAATAGCCTCAACTCTCTCTGGATCTATTCTTACTCCTTCCTTTGACACTATGTGACCCAAAAAATTTCCTTCAGTGACATCAAAGTGGCATTTCTTTGGATTCAATGATACCCCGTATTCTAATGCTTTAATCATGACCTTCTCCAAATGGTTACAATGATCTTATACTTTCTTTGAAAAGGCTGTCAAATCATCCTAGTAAACTACCATAAGAACATCTATGAGATCCTTAAAGTCTACATCCATAGCTCTCTGAAAAGTTGCACCAGCATTTTTTAGACAAAAAGGCATGCGAGCATACACATAAGTACCCCAAGGAGTGGTGAATAATGTCTTGATTTTTTCAGATTCCTTGACTAGCACCTGATTGTACCCTAAGAACCCATTCATCATAGACAATAGATCACATCCAGTGACCTTGTGTAACATAGCCTCCATATTAGGTAATCCATAGTTGTCTTTTAGTGAGGCTACATTCAAGTTTCTAAAGTCAACACATAATCTTATGTCCCCATTCTTCTTTCTCACAGGGACCAAATTAGAAACCCATGATGAATGTATGATAGGCTAAATTATGCCTACATCCCTCAATTTCATTAATTCCATCTACATTTTAGTCGCCAATAGTGGGTTTATAGGTCTTTGTTTTTGCCTAAATGGTCTCACATCTTCTTTAAGTGGGATATCATGCTGAAACAAGTCTTTTCTATAGGCTTTCAGATCCTCATAAGACCAAGAAAAAACATGTTTTTATTTTTTTAGCAGCTTTATCAGATTCAGTCTCACATCCCTATCCAGCTTTTTACCAATATAGACCAACTGAGGAGATGTCTCAGATCCTAGATTTATTTCTTCCAAATATCCTATCTTGGCATTGGATTTATGGGACATATAATTATCATTTATACTAAACATGCCCTCCAATTCAACTAAACCTTTATGAATATGATTAGTAGCTAGCTGAATAACTTCTTGATCAAAAATACATTCTCTGCCATCCACAACTGCTACTAAAGATTCACAGTCAATTTTTTGGCCATCATATTGATCTACACATTGGATAAATCTAAGGATGTCATCATCATCCTCAAACACTTGCCAGTTATGGATATTATCAGGGACTATTGGTCTATGTTTTACTTCAACCATAGATATGCTAGCCAGGGTAACATCATCATTTTTTAGGGAAACATTAGCAAGAAAGTCTTCCATTATGTTGTTTGATATTTCTACCCAAATAATGTTAAAAACATAAAATAATTCTAACCTATCCCAGACTGCATACTTGTACAACTTCATTCTATCATCTTTGGTAGCATACTGTGCCCTTATTTGAGATATGATCAATTGGGAATCTCCATGAATTTTCAAACATTTGATACCATGTTTAATGGAAATATCCATTCACAATATTAAGGCCTCATACTTGGCTGTGTTATTTGTACAATGAAAGGCTAACATTACAGAATATTTAAAAGTAATACCTGATGGGGAAATGGTTAAGACTCCTACTCCTGATCCTTCCTTGGAGCATCCTCCATCAAAGTACATCTGTGACAGTCCATCTTATTGCAACAACAACTCATCAACAATTGGATTAGTATTTCTCAATTGTGGCTTGATCTCTTTCATAGTAAATTTTTCCAAGTCAATATCTACACAAAAATTTAATTGGTCAGGCATAACCATCTCCACCATGATAGGTGAATGAGGTTCTCTATACAAATTGACCTCATTACCATTTACAAGAATCATTGTATAAGACAAGTCTAGTTGCAGTCTTCCACCCACTGCTGCTTCCCATTGTCTTGATAGGAGAATACCATAATGGGGTTTGGTATCCACAAAAAACTATGTCCATTTTTTAAGGAGCTTCTGGGAAAGCAGCAATTTTTACTTCAATGTTCCTATCATAGGAACTTCCCTATTATCCATTGCACAACAAATTCCAGAAGGGGTAGTGACTTGAAGGCCCAATTCTTTCATGACATGATATGACATTACAGTTGTTGTAGCACCAAAATCTATCATGCAATTTTTCACTAAGAAATTATTAACCACCAAAGTGACATAAAATGGGTCAACAGACAATGGTTCTTGGGTAATTACATTGCCAATGCAGATATTGGAAATTTCTTTTCTCTTTTCTTTTCCTTTTATTTGTTCTTCCTTTTCCTTGATAGATGGAATTTCCTTGCTATAATTATTTGAAGTCAAGGATATTTTTTCATGGTTTGACATAGAGACATCATCTATCCCTCTCAAAAGTGCTAATGCAGCTTATTTATGCTCTTTTATTCTTAGCATCTCCATTAGTGGGATTGAAACTTTCATCTGAGTCAGAGCATGTTTCATGTCAAACATAGGTAGTTCAGAGGATGCATCACCCATTTTTTTTAACTTTCCTAGCTTTATCATTGGCTATTTGTTCCTCTCTTGTTCCTTCTTGTTCCTTCTGATCAGCAGAAGTTTTTGCTTGTCTTGCAGACTTCTTATCTTTTCTTTCCTTGACAAGAGAATCTACAACATCTTGAGGGGAGTCTTTTTTGACATATGTAGGGGCAAGTTTACCTTGAGTAGGCTCTACTCTCCTATTTTTTATATTGTATGCATCCCTCTCTTGATTGATGGCTGCAGCAGTCAAGGATCTCTTTTCTTCATCAATAGGGATTTTGAAATGAGAATGTGACTTATCATTTCCTACTGAATTTATAGTTTCTTGTGACATAATATCAGCCTCATCATTTGGATAGGGAACAACCTGTGGCTAATATTCCAAATACAATATTTCCTCTCTATTTATATTCTCAGAGGGTAAGTTATTATCTGAAGACCATGGATAAGGTCTTTTTACTATAAACATATTAATGGCAGGTTCTTCTTGTCCCGCACCTGTTTGTCCATCCCTCTCATCCATTTGATCAGATAAGGCTTGGGCTACCACACATTGATATGAAGAGTGTGGCATGTTGTAGGCATCACACCAAGGAGTATTTTAAACATAACTTCTATTATTCCTTTTTAGGGGATCAGAGGTTTCCTTAGAATTTTGGTTCTCTTGATCTTCGGGGAGGGGCTTCCCATTATTCCAGTTTTTTTTATATGGGTAATCCCTCAGGTTAGGCTACTTGTCAAACCTTTGGTTTGAATACTTTTATCATGGTAACATCCCCTATCATTTTTGTCCATTTTGGAAGCGAGGTCATTTACTGCACTTACTTATTTGTCAACTATGTCATCTTCTTTGACAGGTTTGCTAGTTGGTCCCTTTTCTTTCCAAAGTTTATTATCATCCCTTTTTCCATCTTTCTTGATGCTCGCCTATTTCTCTCAGTGTCAATAGCTACTTTGTATGCATCTCTCAAGGTTATTGGGTTTTTTTCCCTAAGCAGGTAAGACATCTTACCATCAGCAACATTAAAATAAGTGGTCAGACATACTTCCTCATCTAACCTCAGCACTTGGAACTATTTATTCATGGCCTTTTGGAATCTATTGTTAAAGTCTACCATACTCTCATTAGGGAATTTCTTGATATTATAGAATTCATTCAGCATATAACCAGAGTTCACATGTGCTTTGTATTGTTCCCTAAAATATTTTACAAACTCATCCCAAGAGGCAATGCTATCATTAGGTAGATTTCTAAACCAATCCCTAGCATCTTTTTTTAAGGACTGAACAAAAAGCTTCATGATGACATCTTCATTTTCAATTTCAAAATCAGTTATCTTATCACTCAAAGATTTCAAATGTTCTTCACAATTTATGACATTATTTCCTATGAATTTAGGGATTTTATCTCTTAACTCATTAGGGATCACATTTGGGTGACCAATGATGTCATCAAAGAAAAGGGCTCTATATCTGTCTATATGAAGAGGTCTCCTTTGGAAGTTTCCTGGTGTAGGAGCACCTAAAGTTAGGAACATTTCTAAGCGAGTAGTCAAGCTACTAACCATCGGTGTTGCTCGTCAGCAATGTCCAATGGTTCCTGTTTGTCGACGATGCTTGTTGGTTTTTGTTCGGCGGTGATGCTTATAGGTTTTTGTTCGTTGGTGATGCTTGTTGGTAGTGTTCATTGGTGATGCTTGTTGATGGTGTTCATCGGTGATGCTTTTCGGTGATGATGGCTGGTTTCTTCATTTTTTGTCCGGTTTGGAAACCAACAATGTTTCTACTATTCAAAAAAGTCAATTTTGGCACTCGGTAATGTCGGTTAACGACCCAAGAAATGCAGGATGTGACATTTGTGACTAGCTGGGTTATTTGCAATGACTCTCTACATGTCATTTTTTCTTGAAAGGATCAAGGACACCTATTCCTATTCTGGAAGGGTCATTTATTGCTTAGTTTGGCTTCCTTTGCAGGGTGGTTGAAGTTGTCCACAAGTATCAGATATTTTGGGTGATATTTTGATGGATGTATATATAGCTGAAAATATTTTATAATAGATAGATAGAGGGATATAGATAGGTTTAAAAAGGAGATAGACACAGATCATATCATCCTATAATAGTTTAGTTCTTGTGAATAAGAAAGAACATATTTAATGGATTTTGTGTGCAGTGTGTGTTGTTGTGTAATGCCCCGCCAGGTAACCCAGGAAAACTAATTTAAACATGACACTAAGTTAACAAGATAATTTTTTTAAAATTTTTACAAACAATAATGATAACAATGTGGAAGCAATGCAATGAAGTACAAGTATAATACACATAAGTACAACTCAACAAAGGTTACACATCTCGAGGGTTCCTTGACGTAGAATTACTTAAGTAAAATAATCTATGAGAATAACTATAAATAACTAACATAAAGGATACAACAAGTGAATCCAATAATATACATATCATATAATAAGACCACATATACATCTGATACCTAAGGTATACAACCAAATCAACATCCACTGCACAAGTCACAGGGTATGCAATAATACGTAATAAAACAATACAATAAATCATTTGAAAGGATGTTAACCAATATACACATATAGTTACAAATATACAACTCATGAAACTTCACAAGTCTCCAAAAGAATAGGAAGAATAGGAAGGTAGAATTGCAACAAGGATCATCCAAGTATGAAGAAGAACATTGGATCTCAATGGTAAAAAGAATCACTACCACCCAACCACGTAGAACCAAAGGTAAACTCCCACCGTGCTGAGGAGATAACATCAGACCCACACACAAGAACACAAACCAAAAAGACTAAAGCAGAAGTATAAGGATAGGAAATATCAAGACACACAAGAGATCCAAGATTACATAAGGATACACCATACAAAGAACATAAAATAATCAACCAAAACACCAACATGAAACAACCACTGAAACCAAAAAGCCAAATGCCAAAACCACAACTATAAAAGGCAAAGAAAGACCTATGGGGGAGACTTAGGCTACATTCTATGGGAGTGTCATCACATGATCAATCACTTGAGTTACCCTAGACTGGCCTCTCTGGACCCCAGACCTCAAGCATCATCTTGTTGAGTTACCTTGGACTGGTCCCTTTGGACCCCGGAATCTCAACACGCTAACTAATCTTGTATTTAATGTTTAACTTTAAGTTTTATTATTAAATTATCACGTATTAATAACTTACAATAGGTTACCCTAGAAATGGCCTCTTTGGGCCCCAGACCTCTATTGTAAGCCACTCCCCTAAGATGCACCTAATTAACCTCCCCTAGGCTCAAGGTCATAAACATGCATAATTATCTCATAAACTGGTTCCTACCCATATAGGAACTACTAGTTCTCCATTAACCATAACAACATGAGGAAATCTCAAAAGATCACATAATAGGAGTTCATACATACTAGGTTCAGTAAAAATATCAAACAACTAATCTCAAACACCCCAAAATAATCATACATAAACAACTAGTCCCAACAGATACCTGAAATAATACAGATGCATAAAAGAGAAGTACATAATTCATTAATAAACACCCAGAAACACATCATTGCATGATAAAACTCAATATCCCAAAGAATTAATAAAACACAATGATAACGCTCAATTCTAAAAGAAATTAACAAAACATAGCAATAAACCAATTTATAATAAGCATTATACAAATTAGTTTACCCAATAAAATTACTACAAACATTATATTTAAAACTCAAAAAAGTAAATTAAAACTCATATAGACTAATCTATAAAACTATGTATATAAATTAATCTATTTAAATAAATTACTAAAAACACAATATAACTCAACATGTAATAATCTAAAATTAACACTATTAAATAAATATTAATATGACATTAA
>MU227494.1:4310222-4325244 GCA_018584345.1 Thuja plicata | reverse complement strand
AATCTGTTAGGATATACCTCAATTACAAAAGACTGTTAAGTCCTGCTTTGTTAAGAGACTTAATGCTTCAATGGTTAAACTGAAACAAAATGACCTGTTTCTAATGCAACTGAATTGCATATTTTCATATCTATTTACTTACAATATCTTTTTGATCAATGTATCAATTCCATTCCTTTGTTCTTCATTCTTTCTACTCTGTAATGCTATGCTTTTCTGTTCTTTGGTGTTTGCAGAATTCTTTAGCTCTCCCTTAGCTTGATTGATCAGGATTGCATGAAGTTTATCCTTCATCAGTTTCTCTTCAGCATCTTCTATTAGTTTACTCCCCCATGCATCTGATTGCCTACTTGTAGGAATGAATTATGCTTGTCTCTTAAATAGACATGATATTCCTTAATTATTGGTTCTTGATTCTTGGCGTGAAAAACAATCCAGCCAAGTTGATTTGTGTCTTTAACTCCTGATTTATCTCATAGTTATCTTCTTGCCAATTGTACAAATCACTTACTTAACTTTGGTCAAATAAAACAAATAAAACAACCAGTAAATTCTATCCTTTAGCTCTGCCAGCTAGATATTTTGTCATTTTTTGATCTCTCTGTTCTATCGGTCAACTCTACAGTTCGTTGCCGGTGACAACTGCTAGTTCTATTGGTGTCGCTTCAGTTAGCTTCAGGATCTCCGTCCATCAAGCATCATTGGATCTTTCTCTTCGGGAAACACTATTTTTAGCTCGTCGAGCATCCTTTGATTCGACTTCATTGGGAAACACTTTCTTCTACTCATCAGGCATCACTGTGACTTTATCTCTGTCTTTACCGATGGTGTGTACTCCGCCGATGTAGTCTGTCACTTGGTGAATACTTGACTTTTATGCATTGTTGAAAGAATAAGCTTTATTCCATTGATTCTCTAAATTTTTTTGCATTATGTATATGACCATATAGATGATATCAAGTTGACATCAATGACAATACAAACCATTAACTGATTTAATTTCTTGCATCATCTTCAACTTAATATAGTAAAACATTTAATCAGATACATGTCATCACACTCATATCAAGCAGAAGGTTGATGCAAGGAAAAGAGATGTTCAGTTTCAGGTTGGAGATTTGGTCATGGTGCACCTCAATAAGGCAAGGTTGTAGAAAGGAGCTCCAAGTAAACTTCAGATGAGGAAGATAGGCCCTTGTGCAATACTGGCAAAATATGGGTCTAATTCTTATAAAGTTGATCTTCCTACCGATATAGGATTATCTCCTATTTTCAATGTGGCAGATTTTGTATCCTATAAAGGTCCAATTCCTGAAGGAGATTCTAATCTCACAGGAGATACTAAGGATCTCAAAGCACTTAAACTTCCTGTTACACAACAACTGAAGGCAAACATAGTCCTAAATTCACGAGTTGCCAAGCAGACTAGACAACAGACCTATATGGAACATCTGGTCAAATGGAAAGGCAAAGCTGATTCAGAGGCTACATGGGTACAGGAAACTGATTTTAAGAAGTTAGGCATCAATCTCGACTTACTCTAAACTACCCAGGTCCAGTTGTTACTGACAGTCAGCTTGACTATGCTCTAAGGTCTCTTGCACAGACCTTATAGGGTATTGTTACACCCCAAATTGATGAAGTCACTAAGATCTTCACCTCAAGTGCCCTAGACCATGCTTACACTATAAAGAAACTATTTCATGCTATAGAACCCATTAGGATAGGCTCATTCCCCAAGCTAAACTGACAGGTTCAACCTGAAGAACACAACAACACACACTACACATAGAATCCATTAAATATGTTCTTTCTTATTCACAAGAACTAAACTATTATAGGATGATATGATTTGTGTCTATCTCCTTTTTAAACTTATCTATATACCTCTATCTATCTACTACAAAATATTTTCAGCTATATATACATCCATCAAAATATCACCCAAAATATATGATACTCATGGACAACTTCAACCACCCTGCAAAGGTAGCCAAACTAAGCAATAAATGACCCTTCCAGAATAGGAATAGGTTTCCCTAATCCTTTCAAGAAAAAATGACACATAGAGAGTCATTGCAAATGACCTAGCTAGTCACAAATGTCACATCCTACATTTCCTGGGTCGTTAACCGACATTACCAAGCACCAGAGTTGAATTTTTTGAACAGGAGAAACATCGTCAGTTTCCAACACCGACAACAAACAAAGACACCGGTCATCATCACCGATGAGCATCACCGACAAACACCATCAACAAGCATCGCCAACAAACACTACCAACAAGAATCACTGACGAAAAAAAACCAACAAGAATCACCGATGAACAAAAACCAACAAGCATCACCAACTAATAGGAACCATCAGACATTGCTGACAAGCAACACTGACGGTCAGTAGCTTGACTACTCTCTTAGAAATGTTCCTAACTTTAGGTGCTCCTGCACCATTTCCCAACACATTATTACCACTTGGTCTAGCTGCTCCCTTCTGATTTTGAATAGGTGGGGGAACATTTTTCTTTATGTTAGAGACTTGAGCACATGGACCAGGACCAGCAGGTTGAGCAGCTACACTTGGGCCAAAAGTTTGAGTCTTAGGACCAGCATCTTGATTGTTTGGAATAGGACCAACAGACTGATTTTGTTGCTGAATCCCATGATTAATAGGCATAGAGATACTTGTATTAGTGTTAGTAGTATCATGTAAGAGAGATATTTTCATCCTCATATCAGCTGTAGTAGCCTCTAACTCCAACTTTTCTAGCTATTTGGCTAGATCTTCTGTGGCTTTTCTGGCTTGTTCAAGTTCTAGATCAACTTGAGGTATTCCTCCAGGGATAGTCATGTTTTTCTTAGGTTCATCTATAATAATACCAAGAGCATTTTTCTTACCCTTGTTGAGGACATATTTACTGCTTTTATTGAGTTTTACATTTTGTTCAACCTCATATGGGTGCAATTGTCTAATGATAGGTCCACCTCCTTCAAACTCATCTTTACTAGCATTTGATTTCTTATTTGCAACTTTCTTCCTCAAATCATCAAGATCACCAAACAAGTTTGTATCTAGGCCTTTAACCTCTTCACTTAGGCTCTTAGCCTTGAGGTCATTTCTTCTTGTCTCGACCAAGAGTCTTCTCTCTCTACCAATATAATTCATATAACTCTTTTTCACACCTCTTCCTTGCATCCACTATCTCTATTTCTTGCTCCTTTTTCTTTCTTTTCAAATACAGAACCTCATCTCTTAGCTTATTTGAATCATAAGAGGTTGTCTCAGCAGTAGAAGTTTCTTCTGGTGGATCGGATCTAGATTTTCTTCTGCATGGAAGAAACCTGTATCTGTCATCTCTCCTTCTCTGAAAGTATCAAAAGATGTATTAGCTCTATTAGGACCCACATGCCTTGATTTCTCTGCACTCTCAGATGAAGGTGACCTTCTTTCAAGGATAGGGGTCTCCATTCTCCCCTTTGAAGTATTTGGGGAATCATGATTGGATCCACCTCTCTTCGACCATTGTCTCCTTCTAGGTGTATGGAGCTCTTCTCCAATATCCTTCTCAAGATTAGATCTGTAATGAGACCTAGTGTTTCTTTATTGACTCATCTTTTAAAATAGACATGTATATCCAATATATTCAGTATGCAAATCACACTGGAATGCACAGAGATTAGAGTCGTCACCTCTTTTTAGAGGAAAAATATATAAAATAGCTTATAATCTTGTCCCAACTTAAACGTTCTTTCACAACAATAAGTCTAAACAAAGCCCATATGCAAGGTTTTCACACTAGTTTCTCAGATTGGCCAAATATGTAGTCACAAGAGCACTATCCTTTATTGTCTATACTTGTGCAAATTCACTTTCTCCTGCAAATGTTTCTTTAAAATATATGTACTAGGGCACATCAAAGAATTTAGAACCACCACTCAATCTATGTGAGATAATATTTGTATCATTCTTAGGATCATGACCTTCATGTAGTGCGCAATGACCGATAACTAGAATAGAATCACTCTCACAATTATTAGGAGAAACAAACTTATTATTAATATCACAAGGAATAACTCTCTGATAAACATAACTCTAGAACATTAAAAGTAGTCCCCAATAGAATCGCCAATTTGTTAGCACTTTTTCTTGTTAAATCACTATATAGCTTATCAAACTTGACTCTTAGATTCCCAATTCTAGATTCATACAGGGAAAAGGCTAATTAACAAGGATATAATCCTTCTACACTTTGAGCTCCACAAAACCTAGGCGGGTGTACCTTTCACAGATTACTAATTCTCAGTAAACCTAACAATGGAAAAAATGATTCACTCTTGTCTTAAACTACAACAGTTGACAACACATCCTGCAGATGAACATCATTAACCTTATGCGGAGCTTAATAAGCCAAACCATGAACCTAACAAGAGCTATAATTAGTGTAATTATAAGTACATTCATCCTTCTTATTTTTGTACTACTAGAATTACGAAGGATAACCTACTGATTATCTCTTCAAGGAATCACCATAATGAATTATATTTCTCAATACAATTAACTAGACATATATGTTCTTAATAACAGAAATAAAATATTTTGTTTATAATTGATTGATGATAAGAACTACTTGTCAAAAACTTGACCAGTGCCTTATCCCGGGTAAAGAGTCATAATGGAACATACATTCACAAATAAAACAATTAATTAGAACACAAATAAAATCTTAGATAGAATGCCTTACAAACTATCCTCTCATTCTCACACATTTGTATCAAATTCTTGCACAAAACCTTAACCCTCTAGAACTATTTGCAAGATTTAATCCCTCCTTGAAAGAAACTCACAAATAATAGCACAGTTACCTTATAACTGGTACATTTAAGATCTCTAACAAATTAAACATACAAGGGCTAAAACATAAAGGCAAAAAGACATCAAAGATTTGAAACAAGAAATTCCATCGTATTTTATTAATAATCTTCTAATCCAATACATTCAAATAGACTGAAAACCTTTTGAAAACTAGACAAAATTAAAAATTCTGCCATGCAGTTTTTATTTTACCATCCTTTACAATGTCATGCTACTTTCTCTATATAGTCCGCATTAGTCATCTTGTAATCCTTTAGAATCAAGGATGCAACAAGCTTCAAATGACTAAGCTATAAGACAAAACACAAGACCGACACATAAGACAAAATAAAAAGTGGAGTGATAACCACTTTTGTTACAAGATATTCAAAGTAATTTGTCTTTTGACCGCTTGATCATTGTACTTTCTTTAAACTAGTTCAAAAATAACCAACTAGAATTTGTTGTCCTTGATCTTGTTGATGTAGAATCTTTTACCTTTTCCTGTCTCATTCAAAATGTTAGGAAACATTGTCATTTGTTACTCTTTACACATTATTACCTTCTCCTTGATCAACTGCATTATATCTATCCTTCCATGACACGTACACCTCATCACTTGGTCAATCAAAACTGATGACTTCATTCTTTTTTTTGTTGATCTCATTCCAGCTGACACTTGTTTTCTCAACTTCCTCTTTCCAGAATTCAAAAAATGACTTGGCTTTGCTAATGATTTCCACAGTTTGAGATAAAAAAAGCATGCTTTCCAAAGTAATAATGTTTTTGGTCCTAGTTTCCAATGCCTCATTCATTTGCATCATCCACAATGCTTCATTTTTTTTCACCATTCTTCTTGAAAATATTAGGAAACATTTCATAATGATCCTTTGAATATTCTTTCCTCAAAGTCTTTACCTTCCTTATGATGATGCTTCTCTTCATGTCTAAGTCTATTAGGAACTTAAAACATTTATAAGTTCTAGTGAGTACAATGTTAACATTATTTTTATCCTTGGATGAAGAATAGAAAAATTTCAATTCTACTCTCTTTCCTTTCCATTTATCCATGATTTGATCCCATTTGTCCTTATCTATTTTGAACTCATCTATTATGCTACTGATCTTTTTTCCATGTAGGTAGATGGCAGGATGACTTAAATCCTGAGTACATTGCATGAGAGTAGCATGTATTTTATCAGCATACCTCTATTGTATCCATGCCTTTGCTTCTTTAAAATTTGCATAATCATCATCCCATTTCCTCCTAGATTGTTTCAACTTGATCCTCTCAGCAATTGATCTTTCTCTCTCTAAAGCCAAATCTACTTGTCTAGTAGGACTTGATGGCATAGGAGAAGGAGGATAAGTTATAATTGAAATGGATGATGAGGGCTGGTGTGGCTCCTATGCAATCATTCCTTGAGGAGAAAATTGAGCCATTTTTTTACCTTCTAGGATAGCAATTTTCTTATCCTTTTCAATAGATTTTATTCTTTCATCATTATAAGCTTTCATAACAGTCCCAAATTTTGCTTTAGGCTTTTGATTTCTTCCTCTAATCTTTGGGCCACACTTACCCCATACTTGGCAGATTCTAAAGTGATATTAGCTACTTTAATAGCTCTTGTTTCTTCAACCCTCTTTACCAAGAGGCTACCTACATGCTCTGCACGATCATATTTATCAGCTATTTTATGTCACTTTCTTTTTATTTGCCACATAACCAGGGCTACATGATCTTCACTAAAATTTACTCTCTTTTATTCTTGATGTGCTTTTGTCTTAGTAGCATGGATAGTTTTGGTTTCCTTTCTCACAGCATCAAAAACAATAGCATCTGTTATGTCCCATTCTGGAAGTATTAACACCCCTTCTTTCTTGACCAACTCTCTTCATTCTTCAGGAGTTACCTTTTCAAAATTGTATATCATTTCCTATTTTATCTCATTTTCAATTTCTTATTTGCTCCTTGGAGGTTGTTCCTCTCTCTTTTTTTGGCATTTATCTTTGAATTAATTGATATGAATTCTCCACAAGAATTGCAAAAATTCTCTATCTTTAACAAAATTATCATTAGAAAGAAACTTGTCACTATCCTATTGTGTCAATGGGTCTAATTCCTTCCCAGCATATTCTGCAACTATTAAATCCAGTTCAACATCTTTTGGAGCTTCATGCATCCATTTTTCCAATTCTAGGGCTATAACATATATTTTCCCAGCGCTTCCCATTTGTAATAATTGCTCTGCTACAACCTGCTCATCCATATGCATAGGATATTGGGAAGGAGAATAGATGTCTTCATGTTGTTGTTGTTGTATCTTTCCTTCTACCTCTTTACTTTTGGGAGATGGAAATGATTGATCACAAGAGTCTAATGGCCTTTTCCCTTTTGGATCAAGGGTCTTTTCATCTCTTGGTAGGACTATCCTTTATCCTTTCCTTTAGTATACCACATACTTCCCTGGTGGGACATTTCTAGTGGGAATTATCCTACCCAAAATTGCTTCAGCCCTCTCTGGCTCTATTTGTAAAATAATATCACTTTTTATAGTTTAATGCCTACATGATGTCTTCAAACATCACCATTAAGGGCTCAATATTTTTATCCCATGGCTGAAACTCCTTCAAAGGGTCATAGAACTTATCAAAATGTTGTACAAAATCAAGGATTTTCTTGTATGCTAGCCATTTTTCCTTTTTGATCTCTTGTTATATCAGATCAAATTCATTTCTAATCACATCTTCAGGAAAGTTAAATTGGTGGTTCAATACTAAACATTTTGTCTTCTCCATGAACATATTCTTGATAAATGATTCTGGATCAGCACATCTTGAAATTGCAGTAATCAAATTATAAGGGCCCAAATATGTTTGCAAGTGCTTCCATCCTCTCTTTGTGATGAAAAATTGATGGGAAGTTGTGATTGTGGGGAAAATGGTTCCTTTAACTCTTCCTGTTAGTGCTTCTTCTTGTAAGCCTCCAATCTGCCTTACAATTTATGCTAATCCCATCTTAAGGGGCACTCTATAAGGTAATATGTTTGACACTCCTCTGAAGCCATAAACTCTGAACACTGTTGATACTAGATAAAGAATAATGTCACCCCAATTAATTACTATTTTAAGATCTATCTTATATACCTTTTGCCTCAAAATCCTTAATAGTGACACAAGAATTCAAGGATCATCAGACAATAGTAATGCCCTAAGTCTGGAAGCAAAACACTTATCAAAAGTGATATAACTTACACCTTTGTTGTCCCAAGGCATATCTACATTCCATAATTGCATAGGCATATCATCATCATATTTTACCCTCATCAGGTTCATCTCCTCCTCAAATTAATCTTCCCCCTTAAATAAAAAACATGTGCATCAGCATGGAGTACCATGCAAAAGGTCTAGCAGATTTAGAATTCTTGATGCCTATCAAACCCTCAATGAATTAGGTCTGCAATGTATGGAGAAAAATAAAAAATTATTGCTAAATGAAGATGCAAGATCTGGACCATCATGAACATATAATGGGTGGGCATCTCATTTTCTTCATCATCCCCAAAGATTTGACAAAGAGCCCTATATACTCCTCTGGCTTTTGGAGTAAAGTAATCAAGTTTAAAAGGTTCTTTAGTGTTTGGTCCTACCAGAACCAAGTCCCCAACTTTGCTAAAAAAATCCTTCAATGGTTCTTCTCTAAAATAGCTCCTTTGGGCTTTATATATCTCTTTAAACTGATTAAAATCAGTCTTGTCCATAGGGGTGTCTTCATCATTCAGTCTAAAAACTTCTTTGATTTCTTCTGTAGTCACACTGATCATGATGTGTCCATTTTTATCCCTGACCACCCTAGATATGCTGTCATAATTTTTAGCTATCTGCATAAGCATGTCTACATCCATAAAAACTCTAGGAACCACTAATTTACCCACATCAAACTTCCATACATTATTCTTTGGGGCAAAGTCATTTCTCTGGTTGAAAACTACTTTGAACAGAGCTAGACCATTCATACCTATCTTGGCATCTTTAACCCATTTACCCAAATTGTACAAACCCTCACCAATTTTCAAACATGGGTTTTTGGGGAATACCTCCTTTATTTTGTGGAATCATTAGTTCAACTTGGAAATTGCTGTAACAGGTCATCACACAAATTTCTTTCTCAATAATCTACTTTCCCTTTAAACTCTCTTTTGGGAGGCATTTTGAACTTAGGGTTTTAAAGTCTAATAATTAAAAATTTTGAGAATAAAACCTTTTTACTGCAAACCCTAGTATTCTTTCAAATTTCTGAGAAATTTAGAAACAACAGTACCAGAGAATTACCCATTTTGCAGATAGCTTGAAAATTTGAATGTGATCGCTGTAACTTTGCGCTACTTCACAATTTTGACAATTATGCAAAATGAGACTTGAATGATCGATCAAATAACAATCCCATCATTTTAAGCATTAAATTCCAGCTGAGGCAAAGAACATGTTCACAATTACTTCTTCTGAGTTCAAAATGTTGCGACTAATGGTTCATGACTGTTACTTTATCATTTTAAAACATAGTCGTCGATCTTGGTAACTTTCCTTTACATCAAACGGTCCACAATAAGTCTTTTATAGCATCAATCTCCTTGGACACATGTCACAATGACACATTCCTTTGAAGGCTATGCTTTGAACACTTTTGATCTGAGGCTTTATGCCTACCGTTAGATCTTTTCATACTTAACTCCAATTTACCTTACTTTATGTTGCCAGAGGGTCCCATCACTTGGACAAGCATTGTCACAATGCATTCCTTTGAAAGTTAAACATTTGTCACTTTATGTTCAAGGATTAATGCTAGCTATTAGACCTTCATAATATTTACTACCTTTACTTGACTTTACAACCCGTGGCTATGATCTTGTAGAGATACGTGGCAGCACCATGCAATGCCTTAATGGTTAAGTACCACTCACTTTTGATCTTAGGAAACACACCAGTCATTAGATCTTTATTAACTTTTCTTGTCTTTAGTTAACCAACTATCTATCAACCACAGTCTCAACTTGCCCAGTGGGACACGCGTCACAATGACGCATTCCCTTAATGCTTAAAACCCTTTCATCTAGTGTTTGAGTCTTAATGCCCACCATTATATCTTTTTGAAGATGTCACTACTTTATCTGATTCTTTATCATAATGTTGGGCCTGTTGTTTTCCAGGTGTCACAACGACGCTTTCCCTTAATGGTTATTTCATCAACATCTTTGTTGTGAGGCTTTGTGACCACCATCAAATTAGATTTATATTGTCTTCTTTTTAACTTCAACTTTATGGCTATGTTTAGACCCACTTGGACATGTGTCATTACCACACAAAGCCTCAAAGGTTAACTTCCTTCATCTTTCATCTTAAGGAAAAGCGTAGACCATTAGATCAAATAGGACCTACGATGATCTTTATTTTTATTTTAACTTTAGCCGAACTTGTCAGATACACATTGCATCATGGTGTAACACCTTAAAGCATAGATCTTGATCATCCTCATCTTTAGGGAATGCACGAACCATCAGATCAAAAATAACTTGCCAAACACATGATTTAATATAAATAAAGGACTTACAGGCTCTTGAACTTAGGGAAAATTAAAGTGTTAGGGACTTAAGAAATATTGAACATGGCCCCTCTTAACAAGAACACATGGATTAAAGTCACTTAAGTGGATAATAAAGTAACTCAAAAAAAGAACAAGCCACAGAAGAATTAGGTTTTTTCACCCAGAAAGGAAAAAAATAACCTAGGGACTAGGGTTTTTTCTATCTTTTGCTCACCATGTATGGGTTTCAACCTATTGCAAGAAAATTGCATATACACCTGAACAAATTTTGACAATTTAGAACACATTCTGACATTGAGAACAAAATTTTTGCAACAAGACCCAGAATCTATAAATATATCCAACAGGATGAAGGAAGATTGAGTGAGATCTTTCAAAACAATATTAAAACCCTCCATTTAAAGGGTTAGGCTTGGTGTCGCATAACAAACTAGGTAAATATATCAAAGCAGGGTCCACCATAACAAAGCATATATTAAAGATAGAACAAATAGTGACAGTGCCTTGCAAGTAGCCATACATATCACAATGAGTACAAAGCTCTCATCAATAACAAAGACAAGGACAATCATGGTTAAAAATTTAGGATTAAAGCATGCAATGAAGAATCATTAGTATTGAAAAAAAGCATTAGCATGTGTATTGATAATGAACAAATTATCTCATGTGTCAACCAACATAGGTGACATATTACAAAAGATCAATATATAATCTACAAGATCACCTAGAGTGCCACGGTTTTAGAGTACAAGTATAAATAGCCTTATATAAAAATTTATCAAGAAACCCTTAATATACAAGGATTTATATAAACATAAGAGATCCCAGCCTGCATATGACAAAGGAAACTATATATTATACATGCCTTGAATTTCTTTTCTACACCAAGAAGTCATAATAGACAATGCCACAAATAATGTAATGTATGGTTTTCATTGTTTTTGTACTAGTCCATGAATCTACACCAGTTTAGAAGATATTTAGATTGGCCTGTCATAGTTGAAGAAAATATATACAAAAGGGTTTGAAAGGGGAAGCTGTGGATAATAAAAATCAAGGAAAACCATCATGTAAGGGTATTTTCTAAAGATTTCTTACGATCTTAAAGCTAGCCAAGAGTAATAATAATATTATAAAACTCAAGAGTGTAACAACTAAATAAGCTATTAATATGAAGAAAAGGATAGCCATTTAGCACTAGAGCAGAAATATAAAGGAGATCATTTTTATTCTTGATAGATTCATAGATTTTAGTATGCTCAATTGGATGATGATGTTCAAAATTTAGGTGTATGTTGTTTATTTTCAACACCATCATGCACCCTATCAAAGCTATCACAAAGTTATGATGTTTTTGATATATTATCATCACCAACACTTGCAGTGTGTTTAAAATCTCTATCTCATTCCCTCCCTTGGTTAAATTTTGAAGCTTCACTGGTAATTGCACTTTCAGAAGATAGAGGTTCAAATGTGCTTGGTGAAAATGAACTCACTTTTGTCTCAGAAATAAGACTAGTTATTGCTGCAGCAGCCCCAAATACACTATCAACACGAATTGCACTAGCTATCCAAGCATCTAGATCAGAATCTAATGGAGAAAAATTCTTCCCATTTTCTCTTTCATGCACTTTTACTATGGGAGGCACATGATCTGTCAATGTTCCTCTCAGGATGCTCTTTAGCCATAATACTATCAAATGTTTTAGTAATATTAGAAACATAAATATTTTCAATTGGAAGACCAACTAGACAATGCAAAAGGTTAAATGAGATTTAATTCAAGGACTTTCAACCTCCAAAGTCTATAATATTATTTGCATAACAACTATATTTCATCATTCAATTTCAATAATATTTTTGATTAAAAATAAAACTAAAGTATAGCGGAAACATAAAAGCCAATATTAATGCTCAAATAAATAAAAACCTTAGTGATCATGCAAAATGCTCAAGAAAATGTGAATAGATGCAATATCATAATTTACTTTATAGAGACTAAAAGTAGTTTATACTTTAACATTGAGCACTAACAAAAGAAAATGTAAAAAAAAGACTCTCATATCAAAATAATGAAAGTTTAGAATGATATTCTTGTGGTTTCTTCATGCTTAGAAAAATACATCTTTCTTTACAAGAAAATAAGGACAAAAATGTTTTATTTATATTCTAGAATGAAGCCACATTTTTACTTTATTTTGTATATGCTAGAATGAAGCCACATTTTTACTTTATTTTGAATCACGCATTAGCCACATTGCTCATTAATGCATAATGAGAAATAAAGATTCATACAAACTAGGCTTTAACTTCATATATATTAAACTAAAAGGCAAATTGAATACAAAAAGAAAAAAAAATCATATATCATGGAAACCACTAATATACATATAAAAGACATCAACTTATAAGAAAATTGTCAACCATGCACTTTATAGACATGGGAGCAACTTCAGTGTCAATAATGTTTGTGTTACATCTATTGCAGAAAAATATCAGCTTTCATGTTTGGAAATCACTACCAATATACCTATTTAATACTTCAAAGTGCAGTTGAAAAAAGGGTAATTTTGTGAGATTACAATAACAACAAGGTGCATAAACCAACAATCGAATAACAAATGAAAAGTTTTCAGGTGTAGCCGAGTTCATAGAAAGGATACCAGGTGGCCTTTGAGCAATTTCTTGCAAACAAATATAGATTCCATAAAGTGGTGCATTATCTGCAACCCGAAAAAGAAAAATTGTTAGCATAAATTTTATTTGTAACTCCATTAGGTATATGCATTATACAATGAATTTCAATTAATATAACCAATAGGCAATGAACCCATAAAGAATGACAGATTCATTGAAAATATATACATACAAAATGCATATTGAAAAACTTTATCAAGGATAAAATAACATTTGTAATCATTTTTTAAATTATTTCCATATAATTTATTTTCATCTTTTTAATTGAACAAAATTGTATTGAATCCCTTTCTCATAGCCTCAAAACATTTATTAACTTATAACCCACCCATGTGGGCACTTATTTTTTCATAGTAGACTGCCCCTAGGACAACGAAAATAACTATTTTTGCATTCTAATTCATGATTTTATCACTATTTATACATATGAAAACCCTTGAAATCTCATTAATGAATTTTTAAAGCCCTGTAGCTAATTTGGAATTTAAAATTCTATGATACTTCTTTGGATATGTGTATTCATTGTCATTCCACTAGTCTTCATGGTTTTAAATGGTTTGAATACCCCTTCATTTTTTTTACTTGATCTTTGATTATTACTTTTCTTAATCCATGAACCTTGACATCTTTTTTCATTGTCTTCTATATATACCAAGATCATTCATTCTAGCACCATATTCATTTTCTTTTTCTGATGCTATCCTTATTGCTTTGGCTTTTAAACAAATATTTTCTTTGTAAACGTGACTACAATGCCTACTCTTTAATATTTCCATTATAAAAACATGGGTCTTTCACATTTTTCCTAGTCCTTAAACACTGCTATGAAACACATTACAATGTCCTTAATGATTGTAATGGATCCTTGCATTTAATTTTGGTCTTCATTATGTTTGAATCAGCACTACTATTATTTCATTCCTTACATGGATCCTTTTTTTTCATTTTTTCATTTTTCTTTAATAATCCTTAAAGGATCATAATTTTTTCATTAGTATACAAGGAAACAATTTTTGAACCATCAGTTACATGATCACTGAGTGACAACATTCAGTCAAGCGTAGAGGTCACCAAAATAGTCAAACGCAAAGGTCACTAAAATAGTCAAGCGCATTGATCACTGAAATTAGTGAACACCAATAGCACTATCACCGACAGACGGTTCACAGAGTAATTTGACAGACAGTTTACAGAGTAAACCAAGCATAGTCTACAGAGCATACCGAGCATAGTCTATAGTGCATACCAAGCACCAATCTACTAAGAGACAGTTTTATTCCTGAGAATAGAGGATCTAATATACACATTAATTAAAGCACTTTAGTCTTAAAAACAGCTTTGTGCTTAGCTATAAAACCATTTCTTGATGATCAAGTAAAGCATAAGTAATAGTTTTAATCATTTTAACTGATTGTAAACATGCAAACTAGGAGATCAAGGTCAAGTTCTAAACCTTTGATCATAGAGTTTTTCTTGTAAAGCGTGAAACCTATTTAGGTCAAACCCCTTGTATATATAGATGTATAATTAATCAAGAACATGATGATTGTAGCCACAGAAGACATCTATTGATCAGAGAGAGAGAGTTTCATGTAGAAGGACACAAAAGAAAGAATTAAATTATGAGAAGTAGACTCAAGGCTACCGAGAAGAATAGAGGTATTATTCATCACAATTAGGTGATACATAATTTTGTGAACTTAATGGATCTGTATTCAGCAATTCAAGATTGCAAGTTATCGAGTCATAAGTATTTTTTACTACTCTCTAACAATTGTAGAAAATAGAAGAAATCCTTTAAGAAGGTGGACTTAACAGTCTTATTGTAAATCTCTTAACCGAGTGCACACTTAACAGTGTTGTTAAAATCTCTTA
>MU227494.1:4290009-4310115 GCA_018584345.1 Thuja plicata | reverse complement strand
CCTTCTAACAGGGGTTTTCTGTGTTACCAATTCTTGTGTCATGTGTAACTAAGTTTCATGAATGTTTCTATGATTGTTTACATGCACTTACATTTATGTTATGATATTACATGCATAAGGTAGAAAATAAATATGGTCAGTAATGCAAGAAAATATTACTAAGGTTAATTGATAAAAGTTTTAAGGGTATTTATTCACCCCTCCCCTCTCAGTACACACCATTCCATTATTCCAACAATTGGTATCATCACTAGATATCTTATTTGGAAAAGTTTAAATCATGAGAGAAAAGATCATACAATGGAAAGGTATAAGCTTGATTACAATATTGAGAATCAGAAGTTGGAGATACATATTTTCTTTTAGAAATACAAAGAAGCAAGAAACAAGATGAAATAATTATTGGCTAAGAGAAAATTCATGGCATCTCGTTACAATAAAACTAACTATCATGAATAAGAGACACATGATTTATTTGATTCATCAGGATATACATCTGGTAATACATCTAACACATTTGAAGGAAGCATTACAAGCCTAAATGAAATCAATCAACATTTGAATGAACAAGTAAAGGTACTATAGATCAGTCAAGAGACACATATGGTAAGAATGATTGTTATTATGAATAATGCTAGACAAGCTGAAAAAGAAAGAACATTATCTATTGATGACAGGAGGAAGGTCGCTAAAAAGTTGCAAGAGAAAGAAACTGAGATACAGAGACTTACTGAACATCACATTGAGATCACCAATCAAATAGTTCTTATGAGTCATGAGGCCAACTAATTGAACATTGAACTTAATGGAAAATTGGAAGCTATTGGTGAACTAAGAGAAGAAAATGAGAAACTAAATCATGAAGGAAAGATTCAGCAACAACATAATGATATGATCAGGAAAGCTAAAGATAACACAAAAAGAATGGATGAATTTTTGAATGGACAAAAAAGACTCCACAAAAATGTCAGTTTAGGTTATACTGAGCATGGAGAATCCCAAAACCGAGATGATCAAAGGGATGTCTCCATAAATCCAAGAGAAAAGAAGCATTCATACAATCACTATGGAAAACCATGCCATACATCAAATGTCTGCAGGAGCAAAGCTAAAGGTATTCCTAAATCTACTTCTACACTCATAGGTAATTGTTATAAATGTAATAAGCATGGACACAAAGCACATGGATGTAGATCTAAGGTGAACCAACTAAAGAAGGAAACCTTCATGGAAAAATACTGTCCTACTTGCAAAATAAATGGCCACACATCTCGTGAATGCAGGAAAAATAAAAAGCAAGTCTCAAAATCAAACTAACAAGAAAATGCATATCAACTGAGGAGAGTCAATAACTCATATGTTTGGGATTACAACACATGGGTAAATTTCACAGCATATGGTAGATATGGACACATAGCTGCAAACTGCATGAGGAAATGGATATGAAGATCAAGGAACTAGACTAACTTTGGAATGGCGTGATTACACTCTCATAAGGTTGGTCACCTAAGAAAGGAATGGAGAGATAGAGTGACAGAGTCAAGCACTTTTGCAAATGGAAACACTATTGAAGACATCAGGAGAATGAGAAATCAAATGTGGAGGAAAGCTTCAAACAATGATAATGCTGGACTAAGCACTACAGTTGGTGACACCTCATCTAATAGATTAGGTTATTCTACCACCCCCACCTAAGAAATACAAGTATGGAACTGCACTATACAAATCTATATTTTACATCAGTTCCAATATTCATTGATAATATGCCAAATTAGCATGAATGGAGATGCACTATGGTACTACATGCTATGATTTTGTGAATCTAGTCTCATCGATCAATACATACCAAGCATCATCAGTGTACATATGAAAACAACCAAGTTGTCAATATAAACTAAGCATTGTCGGTAAACATGTGAAAGACAATCAAGTCTTCGCTACATACCGAGTATCGTCAGTGAACATGTGAAAAGTACAACTAAGTTGTCACTTACCCTGAGTGTTTTATATTCATCAAGGATGAAGACTTTGGTATGATACCTGAGCGTCTTTGTTTTGTCAATCGAGTTGTAGCTGAAGAATTCAATGCTCCACTTAGGTTATTTTCTATAAATAGGGCAACAAAGAGCTCATTCATTCACCAAGCGATAAATTAAAAATAGTAGAGAAAAGAAGAGCAACTAAGGGTGAAAATATTGTAGAACTATTCATAGCATATTCAAAGGCTACTCCGACAAATTTCAACCATCCACAGCAAAGATCAAGTGAGTATCTAGACTCACCAAGCTAATATTTTATTTACAAGAAGCCCTAAATATTTCATGAACAATGGCTACTACCTTGGGAGTCTCAAAGATCCTAAACACAAAGGACAAGAAGATCAACCTAATTAAGAACACAACTTGTGAGGAGCCCAACTATAATTTTTTCCCTGAGGTTGCTACTCAACCCGATGACAAGGGAGAACTTTCAAGTATCCCTCCTAGGATTTTGCTGGTTGAAGATATCAGTGCATATATCCACTACAAGGTTGCAGAGATCAGAGATATTGAGATTGAAGAAGCTTACCAGAAGCTATGCACAAATGGAAACCTAAAAGATCAACACAAGCACATTGAGGTGAAAGGGTTAACCAATGCCCTAATATTCTTGAGAGAGTTCAAGACAGAATGGATACACATTTTACTTGGACAGGTACCTTTTAGAAAAATGTGGTTGGATAAACCAAAACCGATCACAAATAATGTGATTCACTCCATAACTGGTTATCCAATAACCGATAATGAAAAAACCCTAAAGCATCCTTCATGCCCCAAGATTGAAAAAATAACTAAGGCAGAATGGGATAGAAGAGGGTTGAAAATCAATACAATCACCAACCCCGAGATGAAATTCGGTGCATGTGTGATTGGGTACAAGATATTCCAAGCTTGCAGAATGAACAACATAGCATGTGGAGCAGTTGACATTGCTTATAAGATTTTGAAGAAGGGACTTCAAATGGACTTATCCGAGCTTCTACTGAAGCAACTGGAGGAGAATATGAGAAGAATTAGGTTCTAATTCATGTAATTTTGGCTCCCTCCTTATGTGCACATTCTTCTATTTTCATAATTTCTTCCCTTTTATCAGTAATGTCACTTGGGACACAACCTAACCAGTAACTACACAAATTAGTGAATTCATTAAGTCACTAGGGGATAACTTCACATCTATAATGGATGCATACTTCACCACTTCAAAAGATAGAATGCATAAGAGAATGAGAATCCATGCAAAATTGGTTGAACAATATAAATATGACATATGTTTCATAGTGGACACCAAAACCACTCTGATCAAACTAGTTGTACCAAGAAAAACATGGTTACTACCATTAGACTATGGAATCAATCATTAAAATAGGCAAAATCTCACATCACAAGATCAAATAATGGACTACACTATCAACCAAAGATTAGAATAAGATAGAAGAGGCCATAATTAAGGTGATTATTACTTACAAGTATGTGCCCATACAATTCAACAACAAGATTCCACAAGAGATCAATGAAAAAATATCAACAAGATGGACATATGCATTGCACATAGAGAAACAAACAAGGGAAAGATCCCTAGTTACATTCATGCCACCCGAGTCAAAAGTTGAAGAAATTGATTCACCAATGAAGGAGCATGCAAACAAATTTTTAGCAAAGATGAGAGCATGCAAAGTACTATAGGGAATATTAGAAGACATTGACAAAGAAAGCAATGAGATTTGGAATGAAGTCTTCAATCCACCTGAGCAGGTATTGGCTCTAATTGAGACACCTCAAATTGAGGAAATGGAGGCCACACCAAGCCTTGAGAATATCTTCATTAATGACACCGAGGATGCAAATCTAGTTGATTTGACAACACAGGAAATTAAGGCCATGGATGATGTACCTCAGATATTACAATCATTAGGGGATACACAAGACATCACAATAAAAGATATAACTCATATTGATTTTGATAATGATCCCAAGAATGATGAAGATGTAAATTTTGCCACCAAGAAAACAAAGGAAAAGGAGACAACAGATGTTTCACAGGAAAATATACCAAGTCACATGCCTCTATTGATACAAGATATCAATATTATAACAGAAGAAAAAGAGAAAACACTTGATCCTGATACAAACATACTGATGGAGAAAGGTGATGAACAAGGGGAGAAAAAAGATACAAATGAGGAGAAGAAAGATACAAGTGGAGAGAAAGAATCGAGTGATGCCACTATCAAGGACACTGAAGAGGTAAACAAGGTTGCAGATAAAGACAAGGTTGATATAGAGACATCTACTACTAACCAACAGGTCAATACCGAGAAGCATACCAAATGAACCACACCTCACATGCAATAAAAAAAAATCAAAACAAATAGAGAAGGAACTTGCTATGGTACTACATTCCCCTTCTTCTAGCACCATACCGAAGAAGAAGAAGAAGAAGAAGAAGAAGAAGAAGAAGAGTAAAGCACCAGTCACACTTGATGAAATCATAGATATACCTGACTGTGATCCAAGAAAACTAGATCTTGAGTCACTGACCAAGTATGGTGAACTTTGCAAAAGAAAGGCAATACAAGACAAGCTCAAGAAGGAGCACAAAAATTCACAAGTCCTAGAAATTGCAAAGGAAATACTATTGCAGATTGTACCTGGCACTCAAATTGATCAAAATGTACCAATACTTGATCAACTATCATTTTCTATCGAGGCCATAACATCACAGAATGTAGAAACTAACAAGGTAATTGAAGAACGTGCAGAAGAGAAGTGTCACTACAAGATCACAAAAAATATCAGCTAAGAAGTGGCAGAAAACAAGGTTAAACTTTCTGAGTTAGTAACTACATTGGAACCAATAATATCAGAAGTAGTTAACTTAGTTCAAAATTTGTGCACACTAGAGAATTTCACTACCGATCATAGTGAAAAGATAGATAAAATAGATGAAAATCTTAAGGCTAGTGCACAAAGTGTCACAACTGAGGAAAATGCATTCCAATTGCATTATGAGAAGATTGTATAATCAAAATGGTTGAGACTTGAGATATAAAATATTAAAAGAAAAATTCAAGATGAGGTAACTAGCTCTAAGCTATGTTACTATTAAATCTCACAATTCTCTTGAAACACATGACTTTGGAAAAGATATTAATTTCCACCACAGAGATGTCAGTCATCGAGAGTATATATGACATGTACGCTAGAATCACTTTGGAGCACATGAGCCTCAAACACCTTAAGGAGAAATGGGAGAAGCATATGATAGACATTCAAAAATNGTTACTATTAAATCTCACAATTCTCTTGAAACACATGACTTTGGAAAAGATATTAATTGCCACCACAGAGATGTCAGTCATCGAGAGTATATATGACATGTACGCTAGAATCACTTTGGAGCACATGAGCCTCAAAAACCTTAAGGAGAAATGGGAGAAGCATATGATAGACATTCAAAAATCCCATGCTTATATATTTGACAAGCTGTAAGTACTACACCTTTGTCATTATTTTAAAAAAATGGGGAAAATGAATGTACCAAAGGGGGAAAATGCAAAAAGGGGAAAATATACCAAAAAGGGAAAATGTATATACCTCAAAAAGGAGGAAACATGTACATACACTATACTAAGGCATGCACATAGGGGGACTCATTGACAAGGTAAAAACTTGGTGTATATAGTGAACATATCAGTTTGCACATATAAGTTTTTGATACTAATTCTAAAGGGAGAGATTGATAATCCTTAAAGGATCATAAGTTTGTCAATAGTATACCAGGAAATAGTTTTTGAACCGTCAGTTACATGATCACTGAGTGACATCATTCAGTCAAGCGCAGAGGTCACTAAAACAATCAAACACAGAGGTCACCGAAATAGTCAAGAGCAGTGATCACCGAAATCAGTGAACACTGATAGCACTATCACCGACAGATAGTTCACAAAGTAACCTGAAAGATAGTTTATAGAGTAAATTGAACATATTCTATAGAGCATGTTGAGCATAGTCTACATAGCATATCAAGCACTATTCTACCGAGAGATAGCTTTATTCTTGAGAATAGCAGATCTGAGATACACATCAGCTAAAGCACTTTAGTATTAAAAATAGCTTTATGCTTAGCTATAAAACCATTTCTTCAGGATCAAGTTAAGTATAAGTAATAGTATTAATGATTTTAACTGATTGTAAACATGCAAAGTACGAGATCAAGGTCAAGTTGTAAACCTTTGATCATACAGTTTTTCTTATAAAGCGTGAAACCTATTTAGGTCAAAAACTTTGTATATATATGGTTTAGGAGAACCCTAGATAAAATAAGTGTTATGTTTGGAACTTATGGATTCCTTGAAGGTCCTAGTGGCCTCTAGGTCAAGTTAGAAATAAAGGTTTCATATTGGACACCCTTTGTAAGACCTAGTCACAAGATTGGCATTTAATAAGCCCTTGGTCAACTATTGGTCAAATAATGTCCTAAAACCTTAAGGATATGTTATTTTCTCATATTTTTATGTTTTATTATGTTTAGATCCATGTCGGATCATAAATTATAGGTTTGGACCAATTTTGGTCACTTAGGATGAAAGTTGCAAAATTATTGTAAAGTTGCTAAAAAGTTGTCAAGCAACTTTTAGCAACATTAGCAACTTTTTGTCAAATGTTGTATAATCCATTTCCAAATGGCTAATTATTTTAAAAATTGTATATAACCATTGGTAATTCCTACATAAGCCCTTATAGGTGGGTGGTAGGGTGACTTTTGTAATTTGGCATTAAAATCAATAAAAATCAACCATTTTCTTGCAAATTAGAGGTACAGACAAGTACAAAAGATTGGATGTGAAAGCCTGACATTTTTAGATATCCCTATGAGTACCTCTCATTTTAATTTGGTTTCATGTCCTAACTTGCTCTGGATTGAAATTTATAGCATTTTTACTCCTGCTTCCTGATTTTTAGGCCCTAACCTAGGGTTTCAATAAACAATTGTTCTTATCTCTTGATTCCACCATGGGAATCTAATGCTCCTTGGTGGAATTCATGTATTAACCATGCCCTTTAGGATTATGTAGTTTTGGTTTGTTAACATGTAGGGAGATGGGTGTAAAATGATGTCTTAGGTGTACAAGACCATGTGTGCACCAATCAAGCGATTGAGTACAAACCACATAACTCACCATTGGATATTCATCAAGCCCTGAATTTGAGACTGATAAGTCCTTGTGTATACCTTCACATGATCCAATTTTTGTATTTGGTCCTTGTTTTATGGAAGGGGTGTCTGTAGTGTATTTGGAGGCCTAATTAGCCTATTTTCTTAGACAAAATAGTGTATCTTTATGTTCCCATTTCATTTCCAAACATTGGTGCTTTGGTATAATCCCCTAGATTAGAAAGGGTATCTAAATCTCTAAGTTTTTGGGAGATTCATGTTGATTACTTTCATACTAAGTCAAAATTTCTATTTGAAAAGGCTACAAGCCTAGAAGTAGCCTATCAAAGCAACTATACCCAAACTGGTGTACATGGTGAGTAGGATCATTGGGTCCTTTCCCTAGGGACCTAAATAGACCAAATTCTTGAGCATAGGTCACCCCTGGTCCTTGGAGTCATTTCATGGGGAGTTGGTGTCAAATTAGTGTAAGTTTTTAGTATCAACCTACCACCCTACAACAAATATCTTTAGAGTTTACAAGAAGGAGCCACGGATCTCAACTCACTCTGATACCACTTGATGCAAGGAGGTTGGAGATGGGGCCTAGGGCACACCCAAAACTATCCATCTTTCCGATACAATGTGGAATTAACACAACACACAGTAGGAGAAGAGAAATGTAGAGATCTTTATTATCAAATCATCAAACTTAATACATGCCAGGTTGTAAGGCCTTCTTGGTTACAACCATATACTAAGAAATGTATTACAATTTGATCTTCTTACAATAGAGATCTCAGATCTTCAATATCTTAACATTTTCCTTCTCGCTCTAAGACTTTCTCCCAAACTAAGAACATACAAAAGAATATATACAAGAGACCAACAAGGAAGTTGGCACTCAAAACCCAAAGGAGAGACCCAGATTTAGGTCCACATGAATCTCAAGATAGATCCCAAATAAATCCAGCCACAAAAATTAAATGAAGGTCGGCCACAGCTCCACTCTAAAAATAAACCAACTCGACAAGGGCATGACCAAGCAACAGAGCACTTGGCCAAAGAAGAGTCGAGAAACACCAACAGGAATGACCAAGCAACTTAGGGAGTATGCCAAGCAACAGAAGCTGAACAATAGAGAACAAACTAAGGCATGCAGTAAACATATTTTTGGTTGAGCAGGATTGCCGAGGACCCAAGATGCTCCTGCATCAAACACCTAGGTTTGAAAAGAAATGATTCCCCAAATCATGCATCAGGTCCATCCTGAAATGAATCCAACTTAGATTGAGAAATCCAATATGAGTACTTAANCAAAGAAGAGTCGAGAAACACCAACAGGAATGACCAAGAAACTTAGGGAGTATGCCAAGCAACAGAAGCTGAACAATAGAGAACAAACTAAGGCATGCAGTAAACATATTTTTGGTTGAGCAGGATTGCCAAGGACCCAAGATGCTCCTGCATCAAACACCTAGGTTTGAAAAGAAATGATTCCCCAAATCATGCATCAGGTCCATCCTGAAATGAATCCAACTTAGATTGAGAAATCCAATATGAGTACTTAATAGATCTATTTTTCCACTTTACCAGATATTCCATGTATTCTTTTCCTCTTCTACTTCTGTCAAGTCTCTATTTCAAGATCTTCTCAACTTCCTCTATCTTCTTCATAGGATAATCACTTGGTACTGTTACTTCTTCATCAGGTTTATGATATTAATACAAGTCTGAAATATTGAATATAGGTGATATATCCATGTCATCGGGTAATTCAACTTCGTAATCATTTCCACTATCAAACCTTCTCAGTATTTTACAAGGGCCAAATTTCTTTATCTTATGTCTCCCATATGTTCCAATAGGAAATCTTCCTTTCTTTAGATGAACTATTATAGCATCATCAACTTCAAATGTCTTATGTCTTCTTGATCTGTCTGCATCATCTTTGTATTTCTAATTACTTTTCTCTAGCTTTTGCTTTACATCCTCATGCAATCTCTTCATAAATTATGCAAATTCCTCTGCTTCAGCACTTCTTTTCTCTTCACCAATAATGTCTCTCAAATCTGATATACCTCTAGGTTGTGTGCCATGAACAATCTCAAAAGGTGTCTTTCCAGTACTTATATTTATTAAACTGTTGTATGCAAACTCTTCTTGTGACAACATCAATACCAATTTCTTGGTGTGTCTCCAACTAAACATCTCAACATGTTACCCAAACTTCTGTTTACAACCTCTGTTTGTCCATCAGTCTGTGGATGAAATGTAGAACTGAATTTCAACTCAGTATTCATCTTCTTCCAAAGTGTTCTCCAAAAATAACTTACAAATTTGTTATCTTTGTCAGAGATGACACTTCTTGGTAATCCATGCAATCTGATAATCTCCTTAAAGAAAAGATATGCTATATGCACTGCATCTGATGTTTTCTTAAAGGGTATGAAATGTGTCATTTTAGAAAATCTATCCACAACAACAAATATAGAATCACTACCTCTCGCTGTCCTCGGAAGTCCAAGAACAAAATCCATGCTGATATCACTCCAAGGTTTCTCAGGAATAGTAATAGGTGTATACAAACCAGTATTCTGACTTTCTCCCTTTGCAACTTGAAAAACTCCACAACTTCTTATAAATTTCTAAACATCTTTATACAACTGAGGCCAAAAGTACCTCTCCTTCAGCAGACTCAATGTTTTATCAATTCCAAAGTGTCCAGCCAATCCACTACTATGTTTCTCCTTAAGAAAATTAGTTCTCATTGAACCTCTTGGTATGCACAAATGAGTTTGTTTGAACAACATATCTTCCTAAATGAAATATTCTTCATACGTACTTTATTGATTTGTATTAGGTGCTCTGCACACTCTCCACTACTCTGAAAAATTAGGATCATTTTCATACAAATTATTCATGTCATCAAAGCCAACAACTTCAACTCTCATTTTAGTCAACAAAGATCTTCTTCTACTCAATGCATCAACAAATCTATTAGAAACTCCACTCTTATGCTTAGTCACAAATATAAAGCTCTGCAAATATTCAACCCATTTCATATGTCTCTAATTCAACTTATTCTTACTACCCAAATATTGTAAAGCCTTATGATTAGTATACAACACAAATTCATTTGGCATCAAGTAATTTCTCCATTTCTTCATAGCTCACACAATAGCATAGAATTCTTTATCATAGACATAATATTTTCTCTTTGTATCATTCAACTTTTCACTAAAGAAAGTAGTAGGTTTACCTTCTTGAGTCAATACAGCTCCAATTTCACTTCCACTTGCATCACATTCAATTGGAATACCTTATTGAAATCAGGTAAGGCTAGCACAAGTAATTCAGCAACCTTCAACTTTAAAGCTTCAAAAATTTTATCAGCTCCATGTGTCCATTTGAACTCTTTTTTGTCTCCTCTCATTGTCTCAGTCATAGCATTGCAAATAGAACTTAAATTTTTGATAAACTTTCTGTAAAAACCTGCCAATCCATGAAATGATCTTACCTCTGTAACATTCTCAAGTGTAGGCCAACTCAATATAGCTTCAATCTTTTCTGGATCCATCTTCAAACTATCAGTTGAAATTACAAAACCCAAATACACAAGCTCCTCTTTCATGAAGGAACACTTCTTCAGATTTATCAGTAACTTTTCCTCTTTTAATCTCTGCAATACTTGTTTTATATGCATCAAATGTTCTTCTATGGTTTTACTGAATATCAGAATATCATCTAGGTATACAATCACACATTTATTCTAGAATTTCTTAAAAACTTCATTCATCAACCTCATAAATGTACTGGGTGCATTAGTTAAACCAAAAGGCATAACCAACCACTCATACAAACCCTCCTTTGTCTTGAAATCAGTCTTCCATTCATCACCTTCTCTGATTCTGATATGATGATATCCACTTTTCAAATCAATTTTGGTAAAATACTTTTCTCCACTCAAACAATCCATTATGTCATCCATTCTTGGTATAGGAAACCTATACTTCACTATGATCTTGTTTATTACTCTGGAATCAATGCACATTCTCCATTCTCCATTCTTTTTAGGTGCCAACATAGTAGGTACTGCACATGGACTCAAAATTTCTCTAATTAAGCCTTTGTTCAATAACTCATGAACTTGTTGATTAAGCTCTTCATTCTTGGTAGGTGTTAACCTATGTGGTGCTTTATTTGGTAAACTAGCTCCAAGAATTAGATCCATACAATGACTTATATCTCTGATTGGTGGCAAACCATCAGGTACATTATCTAAAATGATTTATTTGTATTTAGTCAGAAACCTCTCAACTTTTGCAGGTATGTCATCTTCTGCATTCTTACTTGGTTTGTTAGGAATCAAATCATAACAAATATCATTTCTTTTTAGATCTTTAACAAACTATCTACCTTCCATTAGACAAACTTTCACAGATGTACACAACTCATCAGTAGATTCTTCAATCAAAGGTAAGAAAATTTTCTTCTTTCCATCAACCCAAATAGAATATCTATTCAACCTTCCATCATGTATAGCATATCTATCATACTACCAAGGTCTACCCAACAATATATGACAACAATCCATTGGCATAATATCACATAACACCTTATCACAGTACTTTCCAATTTTCAGATTCACAAAACATTTTTCACTCACCAATAATGTGTGCTCATCCTTGATCCATGAGATCTTGTAGGGTTTTAGATGTTTCATCCTCTCCAACTACAAATTCGCAACCATTTCCTTAGATGCCAGATTCTCTGAGCTTCCACTGTCAACAATGACTTTCCAAACCTTGTCAGCAACTCTACATCTGGTCTTGAATAAAAAATTTTGGTTCAGATCTTGCTTATCTTTCTCACTCCAAAGTATCCTTCGAATCATGAGGTTACTTTCAAGTTCATTGGATGTCTCCTCTTGGATTAATGCATTTCTGCTACTTTTACCACCTTTCTTTCTTGCATGTGTACACTCAAAGGATTTATGTCCTTCTTCACCACAATTGTAGCAAGTTACTTGGAACCCTCTTCTGCTATATCCACGTCTGGAATAATTGCCTCTTCCTTGGTATGAATTTCCACCTTTCCATTTAGTCTTTCCTTTTTCTTGACTAGTGTTTGTATTTGACTTGTCTGGTTTAGATCTACTATTTTCACCATGAGATCTACCTCTTCCTCTAGGGAATCTACCACCTTTGCCTCTTTGTCTTTGTTCATATCTTCTATTCAACTTTTCTTCATCTTTTAGGGAAAATTGATATGCCTCTTTAATACCTTCCATTTTGACCAAACTGATTTCATCTTGTATGAAACTTTTCAAGCCATTCAGTTATCTTGCAACCCTTTCCACTTCATCTTCAACATGTCTAATCTGTAGAATTTCTCAATATAGTCTTTGACTGATTTGTCCTTCTGCTTCAAACTTTGCATTCGCCAGATTAGGTTAATCTGATAATCACAAGGTAGAAATCTGCCTTAGATTTGTTAACCATCTTATCCCATACCTTGATCTTTTCTTTAACTTTCTTCTTATTGTCCAATTGCAGGTGTTCCCACCATAAGGATGCATGACCTTTCAATTTTGTTCTTGCAATCTTCACCTTCTTCTCTTCTGCAACATTCTCATATTCAAAATATTTCTCCATCTCAGTGATCCAGTTAATCAATTCATCAGAATATAACTTTCCACTATACTTTGGAGGATTAAACTGAGGTGTGGATTTCAAACTTGTCAAAGCTCTTAGGAATCTTTCCTCTTCTTAATCCATCATAGGTGCAGGTGAAGCTTCACCTTGAACCTCTTCAAATTCATCATCACTAATATCTTCAATATGTCTTCCTCTATGCTGGGCTGTCTCAATAGCTTCCAATCTTGCAACCATTTGTCTAAGCATATCAACTAGACCTTGATCAACATTTCCTCTCCCACGAACCATCTTGAAAATCTCTACAATTTTAGGTCAGATCGTAACCTGCCACCCTACAACAAATATCTTTAGAGTTTACAAGAAGGAGCCACAGATCTCAACTCGCTCTGATACCACCTGATGCAAGGAGGTTGGAGATGGGGCCTAGGGCACACCCAAAACCATCCCGCTTGTCGATACAATGCAGAATTAACACAACACATAGTAGGAGAAGAGAAATGCAGAGATCTTTATTATCAAATAATCAAACTTAATACATGCCAGGTTGTAAGGCCTTCCTGGTTACTACCATATACTAAGAAATGTATTACAATTTGATCTTCTTACAACAAAGAGCTCAGATCTTCAATATCTTAACATTTTCCTTCTCGCTCTAAGACTTTCTCCCAAACTAAGAACATACAAAAGAATATATATAAGAGACTAACAAGGAATTTGATGCTCAAACCCCAAAGAAGAGACCCATATTTAGGTCCACACGGATCCTAAGATAGATCCTGAATAAATCCAACCATGAAAATTAAATGAAGAAGTCGGCCACAGCTCCACTCCAAAAATAAACCAACTCGGCAAGGGCATGACCAAGAAATAGAGCACTCAGCCAAAGAAGAGCCGAGCAAAAGCAACAGACATGACCGAGCAACTTGGTGAGCATGTTGAGCAACAAAGAACAAACTAAGGAATATAGTAAACATATTTTTGGTTGAGAAGGATTGCTAAGGACCCAAGATGCTCTTGCATCAAAAAGGAATAACAAGAATCAAGGGGAGAGAAGGACACAAATCATTCAAGAGGATAAACAAGAGGATAACACATATCCAAGGGATCTAGAACTAGAGGAAGGATCATGTTTTATGATGAGGAAAGCTTTCCTACAAGTACCACAAACCCAAGAACCACCTCAAAGGAAGAACCTCTTTAGGACAAAGATCAAATGTCATGGAAAGGTATGTAATTTCCTTATAGATTCTAGTTCAACTAAAAATTTGGTGTCTTTTCAAATGGTACAAAAACTAAACCTACCTGAGAAGAGGCACCCCTTTCCCTACCATGTCACTTGGCTAACCAAAGGTCAACAAACAATAGTGACTAAGCCAGCTTGGATAGAATTTTCTATAGAAAATTTTAAAGATAAAGTACTATGTGATGTAATGGAAATGGATGCTTCCCACATCTTACTAGGCAGACCTTGGCAATATGATGTGGATGCCTTACATCATTGTAGGAAGGACACCTACTCCATCACCAGAAATGGGGTAACATTCACCATGAAGCCCCTACCTGACTCAAAAATAGAAAAAGATCCCACTGTCTTCACTATAGAGGAGAAACAATTGATGAAGACATTGAATGAACCTCAATCTCAGAGTTTTATACTATTTTCCAAGCCTAAGGACAGTGTGGAAACATGTGAGAAGGAAAAAATACCAAAGGAAATCAATACATTATTGGATAGATACAGTGATGTTACAGGCAGTGACCAACCCTCAAGCCTCCCTCCCTTAAGAGACTTACCCCTACTCAAAATGCAGAGATTGCAAGGCAAATTAGGGAGTTTCTTGAGAAAGGACTGATCCAAAAGAGCCTTAGCCCATGTGTTGTCCCATCAGTCCTAGCACCCAAGAAATATGGAAAGTGGAGGTTATGTATAAATATTAGGGTCATAAACAAGATTACAATAAGATACAGATTCCCCATCCCAAGAATGGAAGACTTACTTGATCAATTAGGCAATGATTGTTACTTCACCAAGATAGACTTGAAATCAGGATATCACAAAATAAGAATAAAGCCAGGGGATGAATGGAAGACCACATTCAAAACAACTGAAGGCCTTTTTGAATGGCTTGTCATGCCTTTTGGTTTAAGCAATGCCCCAAGCACATTCACGAGGCTCATGAATGAGATTTTGATTAATTTTATTGGGAAGTTTATATTAATCTATATTGATGACATACTGATTTACACTCATAGCAAAGAAGAACATCTTGAACATGTGGAAAAAGTTTTGAGGAGGCTCCATCAACACAAGATAGTAATCAACTTGGAAAAGTGCATGTTTATGAGGAAGGAACTTACCTTTCTAGGGTTTGTCATCTCTCAAGGAACCCTTAAAATGGATCCTAGTAAAGTTGAAGCTATTATAAACTAACCTACACCAAAGAATCAAGGTGATGTTATAAGCTTTCATGATCTTGCCACTTTTTATAGAAAATTTATTAAAAATTTCAGTCATGTGTGTGCTCCTATGTTGGACACTATTAAGGGCAGAAAAAATACTAAGTTTGTATGGACTAAAGATGCTAATGATGCTTTCCAGTACCTTAAGATAGGGTATCCCAATACCCAATCCAAACCCTACCCAATTTCAATAAAGTGTTTATTGTGGAGACATATGAAAGCAACTTGGCAATAGGTACTATCCTAAGCCAATAAGGTAAGGTAGTGGCATTCTTCTCTGAAAAGTTAAATGATGCAAAGAAAAAGTACTCTATTTATGATTTGGAATTATATTCCATGGTTCAAACACTTAAAAAATGGAGGCATTACTTGCTTCCAAAGGAGTTTATAGTTTTTACTGATAACCATGCATTGATTTTTTTCAATACTCAGGAGAAACTAGGGGTTACACATATAAAATGGATGGAACAATTTCCTGCCTACACCTTCAACATAAAGCACAAAAAGGGTCTAGCCAACAAGGTGGCTGATGCACTTAGTACATGGGTTGGATTAATTGAATAAGTTCAACTTCAAAGTGTGGGAATTGACTCACTCAAACATCTATATGCTAGAGATTCAGATTTTGGAGAAGCCTTTGAGGTGTGCACAAATCTAATAGACAGGTATCACACTAATTTTTGTGATTTTTTGATCCACAACATGAGGAGGATGGAGAGTATGTCACAAATCTTCCACAAACCAAACCAGTGGAGTTGGAAACAATTATTGACTCCAAAGTGCTGAAGAAAACAAGGAAGAAAAAGTACATGCAGTATCTAGGAAAGTGGAAATGACTCCCTAACATTGATTCTACCTGGATGCCAGAGGAACAAATCAAATAGCATGGCATCACTATTGATCAGTTAACCTCAAGTGGGAAATTGAGTTCAAAACCTCATGGGGAGTATGGTGCAGGAGCACCCTAAATAAAACAAGTGTTCTATTTTGCACTTATGTATTCCTTGAAGGTCCTAGTGGCCTCTAGGGAAAGTTAGAAATAAAGGTTTCATATTGGACACCCTTTGTAAGACCTAGTACCAAGATTGGCATTTAATAAGCCCTTGGTCAAATATTGGTCAAATAATGTCCTAAAACCTTAAGGATAAGTTATTTTCTCATATTTTTATGTTTTATTATTTTTAGATCCATGTGAGATCATAAATTATAGGTTTGGACAAAGTTTGGTCACTTAGGATGAAAGTTGCAAAATTATTGCAAAGTTGCTAAAACGTTGTCAAGCAACTTTTAGCAACATTAGCAAATTTTTGTCAAATGTTGTATAATCCATTCCCAAATGGATAATTAGTTTAAAATGTGTATTTAACCATTGGTAATTCCTACATAATCCCTTATAGGTGGGTGGTAAGATGACTTTTGTAATTTGGCATTAAAATCAATAAAAATCAACCATTTTCCTGCAAATTAGAGAAACAGTGAATTGGTATGGACAGGTACGGAAGATTGGATGTGAAAGCCTAAAATTTTAAAATATCCCTGTGAAGTACCTCTCATTTTCATTTTTTTTCATGTCCTAACTCACACTGCATTGAAATTTATATCATTTTTACTCCTGCTTCCTAGTTTTTAGGCCCTAACCTAGCATTTCAGTAAACAATTGTTCTTATCTCTCGATTCCACAATGGGAATCTAATGTTCCTTGGTGAAATTCATGAATTAACCATGCCCTTTAATATTATTTAGGTTTGTTTTGGTAACATGCAGGGAGACAGGTGTAAAATGACCCTAGGTGTATAAGACTATCTGTGCACCAATCAAGCGATTGAGTACAGTCCACATAACTCACCATTGGAGATTCATCAAGGCCTGAATTTGAGACTAATAAGTCCTTGTGCATACCTTGACATGATCCAAGTGTTCTATTTTGTCCTTTTTCTATGGAAGGGGTACCTGTAGTGTATTTGGAGGCCTTATTAGCCTATTTGCTTAGACAAAACAGTGTATATTTTTGTTCCCATTTCATTTCTAAAAATTGGTGCTTTGGTATAATCCCCTAGGACATAAAGGGTATTTGAATCTCTGATTTTTTGGGAGATTCATGTGGAGCACTTTTATACTAAGTCAAAATTTCCATTTGAAAAGGCTACAAGCCTAGAAGTAGCCTATCAAAGCAACGATGCCCAAACTGGTGTACATGGTGAGTAGGATCATTGGGTCATTACCCTAGGGACCTAAATAGACCAAATTATTAATAATAGGTCACCCTTGGTCCTTGGAGTCATTTCATGGGGAGTTGGTGTCAAATTGGTGTAAGTGTTTAGTAGCCAACTATTGGAAGTTGGTGTTGGAGACTTGGTAGAACCTAGTGATTAGGTTACCTTGTTTGGAATAGGTTGTGATAACCTAGATACAAGTCATTTCTGCACTTGTGATAAGTGTAGAGGCACATTGCCTTTTGGAACACCCTTCTTGGTTGATACCATCTTGGAATTTGAAGATTTGAAGGACCAACTGGTCCTTTTGGGACTCCTGAAGGACCATCTATATAATCAATCAAGAACATGATGATTGTAGCTGCAGAAGACATCTTTTGATTAGACAGATATTTTCATGTAGATGGACACAAAACAAAGGATTTAGTTATGAACTAGATTCAAGGCTACCGAGCATAATAGAGGTATTATTCATCACAATTAGGTGATTCATAATTTTGTGAGCTTAATGGATCTGTATTCAGCAATTCAAGATTGCAATTTATTAGGTCATAAGTATTTTTGACTACTCTCTAACAATTGTAGAAAATAGAAGAAATCCTTTAAGAAGGTGGACTTAATAGTCTTATTGTAAATCTCTTAACCGAGTGCACACTTAACAGTGTTGTTAAAATCTCTTAACAGAGTAGACTTAACAAGTCTAACATGTTACTCCTAACAGGGTAAGATCATCAGAAGTGATCACAACTTGTAGCCTTAACCAGCACCTTCCATTCTGCATATAGTGAAGCTTTGTGGGTTTCATCCCCACCGTAGTTTTTACTTTCTAACAGGGGTTTTTTGCGTTACCAGTTCTTGCGTCATCTATAACTAAGTTTCATGAATGTTTCTATGATTATTTACATGCACTTAAATTTATATTATGATATTACATGTATAAGGTAGAAAAGCAATATGGTCGGTAATGCAAGAAATGATTACTAAGGTTATTTGATAAAAGTCTTAAGGGTACTGATTCACCCCTCCCCTCTTAGTACACACCATTCCATTATTCCAACAGTCCTTTGGACTAAATCTCCTGGAATTCTATAATAGGCCCTTGACACATTTGATCTTTTACCTCTGTCTTTATCATGCTCACTGCTCCATTTAATGACATGTTATTCCTAGTATCATAGACTACTTTTGAACGTGCTCCTTTTAACATTATTATATCCTCTTCTTAATTCTAATGACATTAAAGGCCTTCATCTTACCTTATATCACTTTGTATAACATGCATTTCCTCTAGTGTTAATGTTCCTAATGTTCACTATTGCCACTTTTATGACCACACACGTCCACTCATCTTCAAAGTTATTCCATGGATTTCATAAGCATACCCTACAAAAAATTGAATATATAATTATTTTTGAAACTTTATAGAAAGATTAAAGCTTTTGTATTAGATATGGGACTAATTCAACTAGTACACACATTTTTTTTTAATAGAAATGTTTAATATTTATAAAGATATTTGCTTGTATTAAAAAATATGCCATTAAATAAATAAAAACATAATTGGGGAATACATAAGGGTTTTGACTGTATTACAAAAAAAGTCCATAGGTAAAGACCAAGACAAAGGTAACCAAATTGTCAAGCACAAACCAACATAGCTATGACTGAAATTCTCAACTACTAGGTCCTTGCATGTGCGCTTGTGATCCATGTTCATTTTCTCAAAATAAAAAATAGGGCTAGTCATAACCTGTAGATCGCATTTAGGATTTTCAAATAGAAGTAAATTTGATGTTTATTTATAAGGAATTATGGGTACTATTTTATTTTAGAAGTAATTCAATGGCACATCCTCATGGTGTTGATTTCTAGGAGGCAATAATCTATGTTGCATAATTGCCAAACCCCAAAAAAATGGATTTATATGCAATAATCTAATTACAGTTGTAGACAAACACTAAAAATTAAGTTGATAGTGTAGCATATATGATTTTGGGCATAAGATTTGGTTCCATTGGCTTTTATTAAAAGGTAAATGAAACTAATATTGGTAGTCCAATTCCCAATTTTGAGTTATTGGGCGGAGTCCCTTCAACTACAAGTACCACATGGGCTCTTCAGCTAGGCATTATTTGCACGGTAAATGATTCTTGGTGTAGGTGATCCAGGTGGATTTTTACCAAAATTTTAAGTGTTCCAAAAACTCTAGAAATAAACACCATATTGAAGAGCCCGTCGATACAAATCCAACACAACTTGAACGGAGTCAAACGGAGTCCGTATGAAGAATTTATCGCAGGTCAAAGTTTGCAAGAAAATGTGTTGACTTGATGATGTCAGCAAAAGTACAGTCAACACTAGTGCTGACGGGGCAGGTGACATGGCACTGGTAGTGATTTGGCAAAGTGCATAGTTGGAATAACCTAGATGTGACACTTGTCATCCTATAGCAATTTTATTGTGCCATCCGGCCCAATGGTTGTGCGCCACGTGGCACCAATCGATCTTCAACAAAATACTTTTCATTGAGGATTCGAACCCCCAACCTCTCACCTACAAACCACCATCCTCACCATTGC
>MU227494.1:4263057-4274126 GCA_018584345.1 Thuja plicata | reverse complement strand
AGAGATGGGTTCATGTGAACCACTACTCATGAATTATGGGTCAATGAGTTTGACTCAAAAACTACACAGTTGAATCCTGATAGCAATATCACAATTTGACTTGCTGTGGAAAAATATCTCCTACTTATGTAATTTTGTTTAAATGCAATTTTATAAATAAATCTAAAGACTAATAGTATTATATTGATAAATAATAAATAATAAATTATATGCCCATTCACATTGCTATACCGATGAGTGATATCATATCAATATGAACCAAACAAATGTAACAATGTTTAATGTATGTGTGTGATTTATTTAAGAGTAATAGCTTAACTTTTTCATGTTAATGTATTATGTGTCATGTGTGCGACTCTGGAATTGTAAAAGTTTAAAGTGGAATTATCATTTTCTATTTTATGGCTATTAATAATTAGACATTTATCAGTTTTCATTTTATGGGTAGTAATAATTAGGCATTTATCTGTGATTGCAATATTCTTATTAGTTGCTTTTATATTAGTCAGTTTCAATATTTCAATAAATTTAAATTTAATAAATTTTTGGCGTATGGTATTACATGTAAGTATATTTTTGGCAACCATTGGATGAGCAGAAATCAATGGCGTGTGGTTTATTTCAGGACAAAAGGGAAAAGAAACCCCATTTTTGTAATCCTATTCTGGAATCATGACACATGTCCACTCATACAATCGGTGTCATTCGATAAATATAATTCAAAGTTTTTTCATTTATTTCTTTTTAGTTTAACAGTATTACAAATGTTATTTATGAAAATCAAAGTAGTAAAAATTTTATAAAAATTTATCATAGTATATAAAAATGGTTTTTTAGTTTTATTAGTTAGTTTTTAATGATGTGTGAGGTGACTAGGTGACTACGTGTGAGGTATTGTACTACGGACAAGTGAGAAGCCAAAAATTAATGGGACCCATGACACATGATAGTGATTGCCAGTGACTGTTGGATGAGCACAGATCAACAATGTGCGGTGTATTTCAGGATGAAAGGGAAAAGAAACCCCATTTTTGCAAACCTATTTTAAAATCATGACATGTGTACACTCACACAATCAGTGTCATTCGATGATAACATGTTAGGTGAATAGGTGACTATAAATCTATGAGTCTACGTATGAATAATGACATAATGTACTACTGACAAGTGACAAGCCAAAATTAAATGGAACCCGCGACACGTGATAGTGACTTCCATGACTATTGGATGAGAAATGTATCAATGACCCAAAGTATATTTTGGGCCTAGTTGGGGAATAGTCACTTATTTTTGCAAATGTCCCTCGAAAATAGGGCACATGTCATGAATTAACACTCAACTAAGCTTAATTAAAATTAAAATTGGAGTAAAATAGTAACTCAACATTTAATAAGCAATATGCTCAATTTTGGGTCCTAGTGACCTCAGATATTTGTAATGTCAAACAATTAAGTGAAATGTGTCCTACTGACCTCAGATATCTAGAGAAGCAATAAAAGTTAACATGAGTCACGATTGATGACTTAGTACTCATGATTGTACAATTTTAACCTAAGTTTTTATATTTTTCAGTTCTTACTAGTATATTGTATTGGATATTCAGAAAGGGGTTACGACTTCTAAGTTGAGGATTGAGGAATGCAACAGAGTCTCTCACTCTCAGCTCTCTACCCACTCATATTCTACACAAATTTAATTTATGGGTAAAATCCTGAACACCCACGTCTTGCCCTTTAAATTTTTCAAATCTAGTGGTTTACTATTTAGATTGCAGTCGTAGAATTAGGGTTGAATTTTTAATCACACCTATAAATTGTAGTTGTCACCTGTGTTGAATTATTTAAATTTTCCTACAAGTAAATAGTAATACCAGTATACCATGGTCCACGATAGGAAAAACAAATACCAAGACTACGAGTAAAAGGCAAAGAAAGGAAACAAAGATAATAAACTTCCACAAACTAGTTAAAACACCAAGTTTCACTAATCAATTCCATGATATTTTTTATCTTGTTATCCATGGAAATAACGGAATCATGGAAATTAGATTTGCACTTGAAAATAAGTGGAAAGATCCAATGAAGGATTCAAAATTTTATCCATTTAACAGCATGGTAAAGGCAAAGACAAATAAAATTGCAGTGTGGGTTGCTGGGTCAGCATGCATGGCATTACCTCAAGTATTCCTTTGTCCATAAATTTTCATGCTCTGCACCAAAAATTATGATGAAAATAGAAAAGCAATTATCAATAAAAATACTCGTGACAAAATTTTGTCTATAACCGAGACTGAATTTGCTAGTCTGTTGGACCTAGGGTTTGAAGCACAAAACTAAAATGTGCACATTGACCTGGGAAAGCTGGTAGAGAATTATGAAAAAATAGATGCAATACAGAAAGATTCTTATATCAGAGGAATAACAAGCAATTCTAGTCTGGATCCAGATCATAAGCCTCCTTATGATTATGATATTTTTGTGCAATGGGTTTAGGATAGTATTTCCTTGCTAGCATTTTGTTTGGGATTGGATAGTAACAAAAAAGTGGGTGCCACCATTCTTGAAATGATTTTTCATATTCATTATGAAAAAGAGCCAATAAAGTATAATTTCATTGAGAACTTTTTTCATTGCATGCAAGAACAATTACTAATGATTAAAAGAGGTTCACAGACGACATTTAGGTTTAAAACCTACTTGTTTTATCTTCTTTTAGCAAAACATCATGCAATATTTCACACAAACAAGCTTCAAAGTTAGGTCCAAAATGCAATATATGAATGGAAACCTAAGATAAGGATGAGTGATAACAAAAGGAACTATAACAATTTTTTAGACTTATTTTTGGCACCAATGTATCATAAAATTACATGCATTATGTTGCCTAGATTGTCTGTGTCTTTTAGAGATTGCATTAAACTCTGAAGTGAAATACAATTGGCTGACTGGTACTTCATGGAAGACTACATTGTGTTAAGGTTTTACGGTTCAGTGGTAGAACCCTACAAACTTCCAATTCATGTTACAGAGAGGGTATTTTCATTGGAATATGTTCGAAAGATGGAGAGAATAGATGTACTCTTTAACGGTCAGCAAACAAAATGATATTTCCTTCCTTGCCTTTCTCATTTGGAGGGTTCACATTTGAGAGAAGAGGATTCAAAGTGGCATGTGCTTTTTTTCAATTTTTTACTTTTCTATTGACATTCACTGGCAATATGATCCACTAAACATAATTGGAACAAAGATTAGAGAAAATGGGAACTCCCCAAGAAAATGTCAACATGAGAGTATACCATTGATAGAAAAATTTAAAAACATGGAGTCCTGGGACAAGGTCAAAAAAGAGATGGAGAAATACATGGCTGAAAATGATATTTCTATACAAGAATTATCATCACAAATTATGGTTTTGCACAAACAGAAAGGAAAAGTGAAACACAAGACATCCTACAGTTTCTACTAGGAATTTGCTCAACCATCTACAAAAGTTATTTCAAAACACCTAGCACTTCAATGAAAAGATGGTAATTGGACTGCAACCAAAATTTTAGATTTTTGGGAAATGAGGAAGAAGCTCAGTGAGACAAAGACCTCTGCAGATCTTTATGATTTTGAGGAGGATGAAATATTTAGCAATTTTTGGAATGAGGATCATCCAACTGAAGTATATCACTAAGATGATGATCGTCAAGATAATGAGGATGAGAAGGATTCTATGAATCTCACATCCACTGATGTATTTTCAATTGCTACTAGAGTTGATGTGTCTACAAAAGAAAAATATGGAAAAGGGGAAAATATTGTAGAAAAAATGGGTTTTCTAGGTAGGGGTGGTCTGGATCCCACAGGAGAAGGGCATTGGTATCCAATTGCCACACTCGCTCCACCAAAACATGTTGGGACACTAGTAATTGGATATTCATTAGAAAAAGGTAATACTCAGTCTCATACACTTGTATCTTCATTTGTTCTATCTTCAAATCCAGTTCCACCTTTGCCAAGCACTCGGAGTCAATCTGAATCAAGTGCCACTCCCACTTTTTCTCCCCTCTATCTTCTTTTCTACTCAGTGAATGCTCTTGCTTATATTGCTCGGTGTCTACAAAATTATTGCTTGGTGTCTACAAAATTCTTGGCTCTGTTCTTCAGCCTGTATGAAGTCTTCTATCTTCACCAGAATTATATTCATCATTCCACTCTTCATAATGAATTTTTTTTCTCTTTATAGACATGATTTCACCATTTATTCTCCTTGTCTTTCTTGTTCTTGACGTAGATAGCTTCTTGATCCACAAGTCCTTCTCTACATAGCTTTAAATATTGTTTTAGTTTTATCCTGTAGATTTCTCCTTGACAACTATGAATAAAACTATCTTTAAATCTTTAGTTCAACTGGTGGATGAAAAAAAATCAATCAATCAATTAACTCTAAATATAGCTCTTGCAGCTAAGTGGTTTTTCATTATCTAACTCTAGTTCTGATCGGTGATCAACTCTTATTTTTCTCAGTCATTGACTCCAGCTATCATCGGGCATCAACACTATCTTTCAGTCAATGTTGTGAACTGATCAGGGTTCACTTCAGTTATTCTCGGTGTTGTGGTGCTTAGTATACACTGTGACTTTTTGGGGTTCTCTATTCATCAGTGTGCATTGTCCATCAGTGTTTAATGTCACTCAATGTACAGTGGCTTTTTATGTTTACTGATAACATAAACTTTATCTCTTTGATTTCTTGAATTCTATGACAATATGTATATGAACAATCAGATTAAATCAAGTTGACATCAATGACAATATAATACATTAACTGATTTAATGACTTGCATTTACTTTCTACAGCTCGGTGATCATCAACTTTATCAACTTCAAACATTCAATCAATTATAGTTCATCAATCTCTCCCTTTGGCATTGATGGAAACATACTAACACAATATGAAATATGTAATGTAAAACATGCTATAACATGCCAAACTTATTGTTCTATAACCAATTCAAATAAATGACTCTCGGTAAGCTCTTCTAGCTTAGATTTGATTCTTGCAGAGTGTTTTTCTTTAATCCCTGCAATGGATAGGTGTAGCAATTATTTCTTCTTCTTTCTGTCTCTCCCTTTGTTGTAGAATTTTGTTTTCTCCCTTTTTCTGGATAGATATTCAGTGTTAACGTTTCTCCAATTCTCTCCCTTGGATGGATGGTTGTTTCTTTGAATCTGTATCTGATGTTTTCTCTCCCTTTGACTATTCCTCTCCCTAATGGATATTTCTCTTCTCTCCCTTTGGATGATCATGAGAGTTATTTCATATGGATATCTCTCTCCCTTTGACAGTAATACCAAACTTAAATATATCATTTAATTCTTTTGTCCATTAGCAATGCATCTCTATAGTAGCCAACAATATATGTGGAGTTTGGTGTGGATGAGTACCTTCATGTACCGATGTATCAATGCAATTCATTATCTCAACTTGCATCAACATAATTGATCTTCTGATAATGTGTATGCTGATGCAGCCTTTTAGTTAGCTTAGTGACTAGTAGACAAGGGTTGGACCCCTATTTTCTTTCTTAGGTACTCAAATGTATCTTTTGGCAATGGATTTGTGAATATGTTTGCTAATTATTCCTTAGATTATACATATTCTAGTATCACTTCCTTCTCTTGTACTTGTTCCCTCAAGTAATGATACTTTATAGAAATGTGCTTTGTCTTAGCATGGATCATAGGGTTCTTTGAAATGTTTATTGCACTAGTTTTATCACAATAGATAATCACTGGGTCAATAATTTCCATATTCATACCTTTCAGCAATTTTTTGATCCTTGCAATGTTAGAGAAATTTGCAGCAGTAGCCACTTATTTTGCTTCTGCAGTTGATTGAGATATGCATCCTTTCTTTTTACTTATCCATGTGACAAGTCTATCACACAAAGAATGCTCCTCTTGTTGTTCTCTTTCTATCATCTATGTTTCCAGCCTAATCAACATCAATATAAACTTGTACCTCAAATTTTCCTTCTTTGTTATTCCACAAACCATAGAATTTGGTATTCTTTATATATCTCAGAATCCTTTTAACATTAGTCATGTGTGATTCCTTTGGATTATAAGAGAATCTTGCAACTATACCAACTGCATGTGTTATATCTGGTCTTGTGTGTATAACATACATTAGTTTGCCAATCATAGATCTATATAAGGTTTGATTTACCTCAGTTGTCTTGCCGTCCTTTGTCAATTTGCATTTGGTTTCCATAAGTGTTCCAACTGGTTTGGAGTCCTCCATTTTGAATATGTCATGCCCAAAACTAGGGCAAAACACAAACAAATTTTTTATTTTATTTTTAAAAATACAAGCACATACAACTAATGATGGATGTGTTAAGGAAAGGTGATAACATGGTGAGGTTAGTATTTGAGTTGCAAGGAATATTCATAGAATGAATTAAGGTCACACCACACACAGATGCAGAGTTGGAGCATCAACTTGTCACACGTGTTACATGAACACTTGGGTCAGGTTAAATTAACTATGATTTTATGCTTAACCACATGTAGTATCATAGTAAAAATTTAATTGCTAAAAACATATGTTGAATTAAGTTGACCTAACAATTACTTTAATTCTTAACCTAGATTACAACTTTATCCATTTAAATCTAGTACTAATTCCCTTTCAGCCTTAGCTACTTACGATATTTAAAATAACCTCTAGACATGATCCTTAGTCAATCAAGTTTACTAAACAAAAACCATTCCAACCCTAAAATATTTAAAAGTCAGTTGATTAGTCTTATCTGCATAGCATCTATAAACAACCCTAATATAACTATTTTACACACATTAGTTAAAGAAATAAAAGAGAACCAAATTAATAACAAAGATTAATATGTATAACCTTTCTTAACTATCTTTGGATCCACTTAAACATATGTATTAAAATATTCACTAATATAAGGACTAATGACATTCTTCTCTTTTTTTAAAAACATACATGAAACATTTACCATTCAGAATAATACAAACTCACTATACAAAATAAACTACTAATTAAAATCTGATAATCAAAATCTAATCTAATTCCTAACCTACTAATATCAAATTTAATTAAATTCTCTCATTTTTAAAAAAAACACATGCAACCATAATCTATTAATCCCCTAATAGAAATTTAAATTAACCTTTAATAAAAAAAATATTTAAATTAACCTCTTAGTAGAAAATTAAATTAGCCTTTAACCCTTTTTGAACACATGAGCAACATACTTCAATTTATCTTAATAAAATTAAATTAACAACTAACTATACATTTTGAATTAATCGATTAAATCTACTTCTCTAATAGACTAATCAATTCCAATTAATAACGTGAATTGCTAACTATTACTCTAATCAGGCAAATAATAAAAAGCATAAATCTATTAACATGTTAGCAATCTATACATTTTACATACATAAAATAAAATAAAATTAAATTAAATTAAATTAAATAAAATTAAAAAAAAACCAAAGCTATGAATCTAGTAATAAAACTACACCATTAAATAAAAAGTATATCTATAAAATGAACTACATAATTTAAAATAAAATAATAAGAAAATAAATCTATTTAACTAACTTAAACTTATTAGTATTAATAATTCATTTTAAATATTTACCTATTATATAAAAAAATAGACTATTATTCTAAAAAGTTGATTTCATACTAATTAAATCTAAACAAGTTAAAAGAAGTCTATTAATTACTAATCCTAATCAACTAACCTAAACAACCCTACTAATTCCTACCTACCTACCTACCTACCAAACTATCACATCACCTCCTATTTCCAAAGCCCACTTGCCAAGTGGGTGGGGTGTTGGGAAATCCCAAGCTACCCCAAGACCTGCAAAAATTATGTAAGGAGAGCCTTTTTTTGAAAAAGACAGCGCATGATTTCAAGGTTGAGGTGGGGCCCCTCAAGATTTCCCCCAATCCAATCTTCTGCAAACTTTATGGGAGGTTAAACAAAAGGGAGGCAAGTAAATTTCGCATGGAGGGGAAGAGATTTGACTTGGGAAAAGAAATAATGACATGTCAGACTTGCTTCCCATCATCATTTTTATATCGTTTTGTTTAATGTGACCTCTGTCACTATAACCTGTGCCCATTTATGGAAAGAGGAGTGTTAAGCAAGTCATGCTATGACATTTTTTTTTTATTAATTAGAAATTAGTAATTAACAAGGAGGTTAGGGTAGGGAATTAACATACTAACTCGAATTAAGAAAAGCATATTGGCAAGAGAATATTCTCTATGACAAAAAGAATTATTTTCCTTCCCATACAAATTCCAGAGAGTATTTTTGTTCTAAAAATTTGAGAAATAACATTGGTATAATTATTTTCACTTAGTTTTATTTTTAGGATTTTTTTAAACTCTCTAAACCCTCCTACATTCAAAATTTGATTCTTTTGTTGGGAGAAATCTATTGGAAAAAAATTTATGGGTAGGATCTCAATGGATTAGTCTCATCAAATTCTTCTTGTTGTCCAAAGGATTAAAGCTAGGATTGGGTATGTGAAAAGTTCTTCAATTTTGAAGTTTTACACAAGTTGAGGTAGAATTTTATTGATTTTTCTCTCTATACTCAATCTTTTCAATCCAAATTAGTTTTGTTTGTTTAGTAATAATATTTAAAATATTTTTCATTCTTACACCATTTGGTTTCATGCATTGTAGTATTAGTTTTAAATAAAATATCAAAAATGTGTCCTAAGTAGTGTTATGCTGCCCAAATTTTTAGAAATGGTGGAAATGAGAATTTTATGTTAAAATATGGGTGTTGGGTGAATTTATAACCAAATGGTATCTTTAGATTTTTTAATTTCAAACTTTGAATTTTTAAGCTTTTTGAGCACCATTAATGAAGGATGTCATAGTGTTGGTTTTTGCATGAAAATTGATAAAAATTAAAAAGTAGAATTGGAGTATTTTAATTTCATATTATTATGGGGAATGATGGATATATATAATAGAATTTCTTATTTAAATAAATTTTAGTTCATTTTCAATTAGTTATAGTCATTTGAATATTTGGATGAATTATGAATAGTGAAATCAAGCATTTAAGTTGTTTTGTGTGCAAGTATTTGAAATTAAATAAAATTTATTGATTGTGAAGTTGAGTGATATATTTGGCATGTCTATAATGATATAACAAATAGGTTCACACTATGTTTCTTTAATTAATATAGTATGTCATTGTTTAAAAAAAATATTTCAAATTAGATATGTTCAAAGTAGAATAAATAGTTTGTTTAATGTCAAATCTAGTGTTTGAATTTTGGGCATTACATGATACCAAATATAATGCCCAAAATTTACACCCAAAAATGCAACAATTATTTTTTTTTTAAAGAAATATAACATACCATTTTAACTACATCAGCAATTCATAATTCTACTAATTATAATATTTACCAATAACACAAGAAGGAAATGGAGCAACTTTAAACAATATCCTTTCACAATATTCAAATGAAAATCATAAGATGTTGCATACCTGATTTTCCTCTTCCTTGCCTGTGTATCATATTCTCCTTGCCTCTCTATTTCCCGCATCTTTATATATTTCTCCACAACTAGATGCATGATGTTAAAATTTATTTCTGATTACATACATGATCGTAAGAAAAGCTACAACAATATCATTGCGAAATCAATCATAAGCTATTTCCAACTAGTTTCGTAAAGAGATGCAAACTATACAAAACTATTGGTAAGGGGTGTCAAGATCAAGGAAGGACTCAAAAGTACAAGACCTAAGGGCCAGACCTAATACCTCGGGGGCTCATCGTTGATGGCCTTGCCTACATAACTCGCAAAGACATCATAGTTCAGGTTAAACTTTAAAACCAATCTTGTAAGGAATGGTAAATAGTATTCCATCGTTTCTAATCTGACTACCTCCAATTATGCTAATGCCACTCTTAATCATATAAGGATTGACCTATTTATAATTATTCAAATCTATGGCCACCCTACCCATCACGGTCCCAAAACTCAGAATGTTAAGCAGTCATCCTTACAATCCTAATTAAGGTACCATAACGCAAAACAATAAAATTAGTCTCATAATATATTAATTGCTAGGGAAAAATCAATTTACAACACAATTCGCATTTCTTTTTTTCTCATTAGCACATAAAAAATCTAATTGAGTTTTGTCCCAACAAATAGAATTGAATCAATTGACTAAATAATGTATGTAATTTCTTCATGCTTCTAAAATAGTTCTAATGTGAATATCTATTTGTTTATAACAGAACCAAAATAAATAAAATAAATGCATCACCATATAATTATTAATATTTAACATAAATTAATTTGATAACTAATTATTATCCAACAATAATGAATAATACTTTACTTATTTCGGCTTAGAAAAAAAAAACAAGGCTTAATAAATCTCAAAGAAATGTCAACCAAAACTGCCAAAGAGTAAACTCTCTTCAAATTAGTAAATTACTTTTTAACCATATTTTAAGGAAAAGTCATTACTTCTATTATCATGAACAATTAAAATCAACTCATGAGTATGAGCTTAAAGTAAGGGTGGGGAGTAAAAGTGCAAATTTCAAAATAAAATTTATAAGGAATTAATACGTAACCCTCTAAATAGAAATTTATGCAAGGATTTTTCTTTAGATTCATACTAAGTTGAATAATGTAACTTCTTATTAATGTACAACAATAATTAAAATTGCAAATTGAATATTGTCAAGACATGTGGAAATTATATATTACATAACACAGTCTAAAGATTAAGGGAATATTATGTATCTATAATATAGAGGATTTGAGCAGCCCACTAATTGGGGAAACTGATGGAGTTAATGGGTAATTAAACTTTAATTTAAAAATGAGATAAAGTCAACAATCTCTACAGAATCTTGCATTTATAATCAAGAGCATAAGTAACTCATGAATCACATTCTAAACTGATTAAGCCTAGATCACAAATTTACATATTTTTATTTTCTTTTGACCATAAGATTAAGTGAAATTAAATAAGTACAGCG
>MU227494.1:4235693-4248497 GCA_018584345.1 Thuja plicata | reverse complement strand
ATACCGAAACCCTAAAAGGGAAACTCTAAGAAATAGAAACTTGCCTAAGTATAACTTAAGCAAAGAGTAGATAGACTAATAATTAACTGATTTAATTATTAGCTATACTAGACTACTCTAACACTTACCTCTTAGACTTTCTGATTTATCTCTCAGCACATTTTTGTCTCCACCATAGACAGTTGCAAGTTTGTCCCACATCAACTTTGCATTTTTGCAGCTCTTTATGTCATCAAACTCTGAATAGCTCAATGAGGAGGCGATCTCCAACATTGCTTAATTGTGCTCTTGCTTTTCTTTTAGTTATGCATCTGCGAGAGGAGTAGTAGGTGGTACATAGGTATTTTCAATAAGTCTCTTGGCATCATCTCCAATACCAGCCAAATGCAGTTTCATCAAACTTTGTCATGCAGGGAAGTTATCTTTGTTTAGCTTAGGAACCTCCTTCTTATACATCTTGATCTTTTTTGCTCCAAGTACCTTCAAACTATTTTTAGGAGACCAAAGCTCTAATACCAATTGTTAGAATGAATTTAGAATAGCTAAGAGGGGAGGGGTGAATCAGTTATCCTCAGGTCTAGATGTAACAATTAAAAACTTTCTATATTTCAGATCTACTCGGCAGTAGTAGCATATGTCAACAACTTTAATCATGCAGTTTAGTGTCAATTGAAATTAGCTTGTAGAAACATAACAGTAAAACAAACCATAAGCATAACAAGTTGACACAAGTATTTAACGTGGAAACCCAATATATAAAAAAAACCACCAATAACATGCTACCAAGTTTTCACTCTTCTGAAGTGATGCCCTGAGAGGAGCCAACCCTGTTAAAGGTTATAATAACGCACTGCTAGGTGTGACCTAGTTAAAATATTTAATCACCCTGTCAAGAGTTAAACAAGATCATAGATCTTAGGTAGCCTCCTTGTTAATTACTAATTTCTAATTAATAAAAAAAAATGCCATAGCATGACTTGCTTAACACTCCTCTTTCCATAAATGGGCACAAGTTATAGTGACAGAGGTCACATTAAACAAAATGATATTAAAAATGATGATGGGAAGCAAGTCTGACATGTCATTATTTCTTTTCCCAAGTCAAATCTCTTCCCCTCCATGCGAAATTTACTTGCCTCCCTTTTGTTTGACCTCCCATAAAGTTTTCAGAATATTGGATTGGGGGAAATCTTGAGGGGGCCCCACCTCAACCTTGAAATCATGCGCTGCCTTTTTCAAAAAGGCTCTCCTTGCATAATTTTTGTAGGTCTTGGGGTAGCTTGTGATTTTTCAACACCCCACCCACTTGGCAAGTGGGCCTTGGGAATAGGGGTGATGTGATATTTTGGTAGGTAGGTAGGTAGAGATTAGTAGGGTTGTTTAGGTTAGTTGATTAAGATTAGTAATTAATAGACTTCTTTTAACTTGTTTAGATTTAATTAATATGAGATCATCTTTTTAGAATAATAGTCTATTTTTTTACACAATAGGTAAATATTTAAAATTAATTATTAATACTAATAAGTTTAAGTTAGTTAAATAGATTTATTTCCTTATTGTTTTATTTTAAATTATGTAGTTCATTTTATAGATATGCTTTTTATTCAATGGTGTAGTTTTATTACTAGATTAATAGCTTTGGTTTTTTTATGTATGTAAAATGTATAGATTGCTAACATGTTAATAGATTTATGTTTTTTATTATTTTTCTGGTTAGAGTAATAGTTAGCAATTCACGTTATTAATTGGAATTGATTAGCCTATTAGAGAAGTAGATTTAATCGATTAATTCAAAATGTATAGTTAGTTGGTAATTTAATTTTATTATGATAAATTGAAGTATGTTTCTCATGTGTTCAAAAAGCGTTAGAGGCTAATTTAATTTTCTACTAAGAGGTTAATTTAAATGTTTTTTTATTAAGGGTTAATTTAAATTTCTACTAGGGGATTAATGGATTATGGTTGTATGTGTTTTTTGTAAAAAAGGGAGAATTTAATTAAATTTGATATTAGTAGGTTAGGAATTAGATTAGATTTTGATTATTAGAATTTAATTAGTAGTTTATTTTGTATAGTGAGTTTGTATTATTCTTAATGGTAAATGTTTCATGTATGTTTTAAAAAAAAAAAAAGAAGAATTTTATTAGTCCTTATATTAGTGAATATTTTAATACATATGTTTAAGTGGATCCAAGGATAGTTAAGAAAGGTTATATATATTAATCCTTGTTATTAATTTGGTTCTCTTTTATTTATTTAACTAATGTGTGTGAAATAGTTATATTGGGGTTGTTTATAAATGCTATGCAGATAAGGTTAATCAACTAAGTTTCAAATGTTTTAGGGTTGGAATGGTTTTTGTTTAGTAAACTTGATTGACTGAGGATCATGTCTAGAGGTTACTTTAAATGTCGTAAGTAGCTAAGGCTAAAAAGGAATTAGTACTAGATTTAAATGGATAAAGTTGTAATCTAGCTTAAGAGTTAAAGTAATTGCTAGGTCAACCTAATTCAACATATGTTCTTAACAATTAAATTTCTACCATGATACTACACGTGGTTAAGCATAAAACCATAGTTAATTCAACCTGACCCAAGTGTTCATGTAACCTGTGTGACAAGTCGATACTCCAACTCTGCATCCGTGTGTGGTGTGACCCTAATTCAATCTATGAATATACCTTGCAACTTGAAGACTAACCTCACCATGTTATCACATTTTCTCAACACATCCATTCTTAGTTGTATGTACTTGTGTTTTTAAAAAAAAATATTGTCTATGTGTTTTGCCCTAGTTTTGGGCATGGCATTCTCTATCCATTCATACTTCTTCCCCTTTCTCTGAAGGGAGGTGATGGGAGAGCTTTTCAGGAGCTCAAGAGAGCCCTCACTAGCGCACCAATTTTAGCAGTCCCAGATCCTTTGGTAGATTTTGTTGTATGTACTGATGCTTCATTAGATGGTTTAGGAGTAGTCCTTATGTAGGAGGGTCATCCTATAGCTTTCGAGTCTAGGAAGCTAAAGACTCATGAGCTTAATTATCCTACTTGTGACCTAGAACTCGCAGTGGTGGTTCTTTCCTTAGTGAGATGGTGACACTTTCTTCTAGGTCACCGATTTGAGCTTCATTCAGATCACCAGAGCCTATAGTATATCTTTACACAGCCCAATCTTAATGCTAGGTAGAGGAGATAGATGGAGTTTTTGTGTGAGTATGATTTTGATGTTCATTACATCAAAGGGAAGGAGAATGTAGTTGCAGATGCCTTGAGTAGGAGGTGACATGAGCTCTCATCTATGCCTTCTAGTACAAATTTGAGGGAGCACATTTTGCATCACTTGCCAGAAGATGGATTATATGTGGAGGTTTGTCAGTTTATCCATTCTCAGAGACCCCTTGAGGGGAGATTTGCAGAGTATTCTTTAGAGTCTGATGGACTTTTATGTCATAGGGGATGCATCTATGTACCTTCTACGGGTGACTTGCGAGAGTTTATTATGTTTGAGGCTCATAGAGCACCTTATGCAGCTCATCCGAGAGTTAAAAATTTGCATGCCCATTTGAGACAAATGTATCATTGGCCAAGCATGAGATTGTGGATTGTCAGCATAGTTGCTAGATGTCTAGAGTGCTAGAGAATGAAGGCAGAGCACAGTCATCCAGGTGGGCTCCTACAGCCACATGAGATTGTCGAGTGGAAGTGGGATACTATATCTATGGACTTCATTGTTGGTCTCCCTATGTCTTCTCGCCGCCATGATGCCATCTTGGCGACAGTCGACATGTTGACCAAGGTTGCCCACTTCTCACCTGTGCATACTACATTCACAGCATGAGATTTAGCTCAGGTCTTTTTGAGGGATATTTTCAGACTTCATGGCATTCCCTGTAAGATCATCTCTAATAGAGACTCCTTGTTCACATCAACTTTTTAGAGAGATTTACAAGCAGCGTTGGGCACTAGACTAAATTTTAATATGGCATATCACCCTCAAATAGATGGACAGACAGAAAGGGTTAACCAGGTGTTAGAGGATATGTTATGTATGTATGTGATGGACCATCAGGTCAAGTGGGAGGAATACCTACATCTGGTCAAGTTTGCCTATAATAATGGGCATCATTCTTCTATAGGTATGCCGTCATATTAGGCCTTGTATGGTAGACCATGCAGGACACCACTGAGTTGGGACAGGATTGAGGATAGAGTATCTATTGGACGCTTGTTGGTCAAGGATATGGAGAAGTAGGTAGTCTTGATTAGACAACATCTTAGAGAGGCTCAAGATCGATAGAAAAAGTATGCAGATGCGAAGCAGGTTGATCGTGAGTATGTGGTTGGAGATAGGGTCTTCTTGAGAGTGCGCCCACATAAGAGCCCTTTAATACATATACATTTCACATATGCAAGATAATGAAAAGAACATACAAATATATTTGCAACAAAATAAAGCACTTTCATGGCAATGAAGACCAACCTTCACAATGTGTTATGGCAAATGAATTTTGAGAAGAGCCCAATCCCTTATGCTTTCTCCATCCAAACCCTAATGTCTCTAAAAGTAGAGAGTGGGTGAACACCTACTAACTCTACTAAGGGCCTCTAAAAAGACCTCCAACTTCTACCCACCCACCAACATTAAATTTAGATTTTACCCCAAGTCCTTTTGGCTTTTCCTTGTCCCCTATCATAAATGTCAAATTGGAAAGGAGTGTGGGTTTGGGTAAAAGGTCAAGACTTACTCTATTTTTGAAGCATGTGAAAAATGGGTCATAAAATAGGTCACCAAGGCCACTAGGGGATTCTAGATGTGTTAAAAACATTTCTAACCCATACCCCTATCACTAAGTTACTAGGATTTTGCTAAATTTGACCCTTAGGACCTCTTTTTGGCCTCTAGAAGTGGCTAGAAAAGAATTAAATCTAAATGATCAAATTGGTGGAACTTTGCAAGTATCTCCAACAAGGGGTTTAATTAGGTTCCTAATGAATCAGTTAGGCTTAGATTTACATTGCCAACCTTAGTAGACATGTTATTACATAAACACATAACGAGTGTCAAGTGACACTATAAAATGACATAATACAACATTGACATGTCACTAGTTACATAATGAAAATACCTAATACATACATACAATTTTATGGTCACGAATAAAATCACTTAACAACGAGGTTCAAACCTCTTCATTAGGTTCAACCATGGCTTTAAAAATTGCACATATGTTTGGTTACTAATTCTCTGACTGATTCCATGGTTCTCTTTCCTGCACACTAAACTCGAGCATTAGTAGTCCAAGATAATAAAATCACATGCTATATACATTTTTAATTTATACTTAGCAACATTAATCAATAAGCAGAATTAAATTCCTAATTACAATTTTCATATAGAAATGTTTAAAACATAATAATTCTATAATCATCATGACATAACATCCATAAAATAATCATGATCTGATCTTTTCATCAATTCACCTATCTAAACATGTATAATCAAAATCAACCACATGTTCTAGGTCTAATCTATATCAGAATGTAATCCATACAATATAATCATCATAAACATAATATCTCGAGTCTCTGTCAAGATAATCAAAAAGTGTATCAATGTATCAAAACATAAAGTATCAAAGTGTGATCGAATAGTAATGCTATGATGGGTCAGGGTGAATCTATTTGTGCAAGCCTTGGGAGGGTGAGTCAGTTCATCGAGTTGTAATACCATGTGAGCATGAGATACATGCTAGAGAGAGACCCCCTAGAGATGTTGGAGATGAGATTCGAGAGTTATTGCGACTCTAGCTACTCTTATTTTTGGGATCCACTAACGGGTCAATAGAAGAGGCCTTGTTAAAGAGTTTACAGTGGTATTTTGGATTGTGCCCTTATGGGAGTAATCTAAAGGCATGACTTGCAGTCCTCCTCCTATGAGAGAAGGCTTCCACATGGTGGGAGCAGGAGGTGTCCATCGGTGGAGTGAGTATTGACACACTCACTTGGGAGTCTTTTGTAGCCCGATTTCGAGAGAGGTATCTCTCTGAGCATTTTGGATAGAGATAGATAGAGGAGTTCCATGATCTCCAGTAGAGAAGCCTCACAGTGGCCTAGTATGAGAGTCAGTTTCTCGAGCTCCTTCCATATGTTGATTACATGAAGGACGAGAAATTACATATCCACCATTTCATTAAGGGACTTAATATGTCTCTTCAAGGCACAGTATGCCTAGCCTTTCCTACCACATTCAGAGAGATAGTTGAGACGGCACTTTTAGCCAAGGACATCCATACTAGACAGGAGTCTTGGGATCAATCTCAGCACTGAAACCCCTTGTATGCCTCTTTTCATGATTCGTAGTTCCCAAGCTTTCTAAAGGAAAGGGTTAGTAGCAAAGGTTTTACAAATGATATAAATCCAATATACAAATACAACTAAAATGAACAACTTAAATCATAACCAATAAAATGTACAAGCAAAGAAAATAAAACAAATGAATGCAAACCCCAAAGTGCTTGAAGTTTCTATTGTCTCTCTCCACTCTTTCTAAAATGCTATTTTTGATGCTCAGTATTAGTGTGGGCAGTGTCTATGACTTGAGAAGCATCGAGAACTTACTAATTAAAATGTGTGTGTGATCACAAGATGGCTTCAATACTAGAACCAAACTGACATATTAATGGCGCACGAGAGCTTGAAATCCTAGATCCTTCAAATGGTTATGAATGGTTTAATATATAGGAATTGGGGATGAAATGAATGGTTGAGATCAATCCCATAGATAGGGAGATGAACGATTGAGATCAAAGGGAACTGGACAAGCCATCAGTAAACTCCACCTCTTCAATTTGTAAAGAGGAGATAGAGTTTGGTTGACTGAAGAGATAATTGTGAGTTACCTTTTTGAACTAAAGAAGTGGGTGAAGTTACCCATGTGGACTGGAGAGGTGGGTGAAGTTACCCATGTGATCTGATTGGAGTTATCTCTTTGAAGATAAATAATTATTTAATTCATTTATTTAATTTAAGTTTTCAACATGTGAGATAATTGAATTTTTTTTTATTTAGAATTACTTTATTGAATGAAATTAAATTAATTTAATTGAAATTAATTTAATTGGAAGAATTTAATTAGTAAGTTTAAATATTTGAATTTAAACTATAGGAAATTGAACTTAATTAATTAATTAATGGTAATTAATCAATTAAGGTTAATTAGTAAAATAAAATTAATTATTTAACTAATTTTGGGAATTTGATTAGATGATTTGGGGAATGAATTTAGAGGAAAATAGATGATTAATTAATGATTTAAAAACTATAATTAATAGATGAAAATTAATGTTTTTAATGTAAATTCGCAAGCGTGTCCATTTTTGGGTGTCTACACCCCTTTTCCTAGCAGTTAGGATAGTAGAGACCCCCTTGGAAAGGGAAAGGGAAACAGAATCACTCAATAGGATCCTTTAAGGATCAACAGTCTCAACAATAGGGATCCCAACAAGATTCTAGACAGAGGCATTTACTGGGTTATCAGGGCTCTAAGCCCAAATAGTGGCAGTCTCAGGGTCCTAGACATGATCAGAGGACACAAACCCCTCAAGCACAGTCGGCTAGGACTCAGTAGTCCTCTAGGGGTGGTTACAGTGGTTCCAGTAGGACCGGAGGACTACAGCAGTCTAGATCACAGGCAGTTCAGATTCAGGCCTGAGGGCCATGTTACACTTGCGGTGGTATGGGTCATATAGTGAGAGAGTGCCCATAGGGACAGTCAACCAGTGGTTAGAGAGGGGCTACCTCAGAGCCTACAGTTGGAGATATGGGTAGATCCCATAGAGTTTTTGTTGCGGTTGATAACCGCCAGGCCGAGCACTAGGCCACGGTCATAGAGGCCACAGGTATGATTCAGGGTATCAATGTTTCTATTTTATTTGATTCAGGAGCCACAGACTCCTTTATATATCCCTATGTAGTGGAGCATTGCAGGCTGGTGGCAGTTAGACAAGATGTCAGTTGGGAGGTCGAGTTAGCTTCAGGAGCTAGAGTGTCTGTTAGTTCCTTAGTTTGCAGTTGTCAGATTCAGATTGGAGACTTAATCACGATGACTAATATCCACATTACCCCTCTAGGTTCTTATGATGTAGTCCTTGGCATGGATTGGCTATATGCCCACAGTGCCAAGATAGATTGTCGTCAGAAGAGGGTTGAGTGTGTTGATGATCACGATACTTCTATGGTGATATTTGGGGTACAAAGACCCGTATCCCTTCGCATGATTTTCACTATGCAGCTTAGGCGATGTGTGCAGAAGGGATGTGAGTTATTTTCCATCACCATTAGTGATAAAGAGGAGAATTTAGAGGGGGAGCCTTCGCTTGAGGATTATCCTATTCTTCAGGAGTTTGCAGATGTATTTCCTACCGAGATACCTAGTATGCCTCTACCTAGGGCAGTTGATTTTCACATAGATCTTGTACCACAAGCCGAGCCCATATCTAGAGCACCTTACAAGATGACAACACATGAGCTCAATGAGCTCAAGATTCAGTTAGAATAGCTCTTAGAGAAAAGGCATATCCGACCTAGTGTATTTGGTATCAGAACCAGGTTTGCAATATTGGGGTCTCTGGGTAACCTTGTTTCTTGTGTTTTTAATGTGAAACGTTAACTAATTGGTATTACTCACTAAATTTAACTTGTGTATACTTATTTTGTGGTTATATGCGATTATGTTGTAATAACATGTTCGATGATATAACATTGACTATGTTTAAGAGAATTTCTATTGCATGTATATTAGATATATGAAGTTAGTATAACTCTTTCATGTTCTTGTGAGTAAAACAAATCTGAATGCTATTAAATTGATAGATTTTCTAATGATGTTAGAGGAAATATAAATGATGTGTAATGTTTCCCAGTAAAAAAATTATTATGGATGTTAAAGAGCACATGTAATTATTATGTGATGATTATGATGTGCTGTTTGGGTAGCGATGTAATTTATGTTATAATAATGTATTCTTATTTAGAAAATACTTCCTGTAAATGTGAACATCCAGTACTAGTGCTATGTTGAGTATTGTGTATAACCAGTACTTGCATTACGTTCCCATGGGGTGGTGAGGATATGTGCCCAACCATGGAGGTTATGTTTTCATATGGGTATGTGAGAACCATACCTTCATTTCATTCGCATGTTTTCACCCTACTGAGTGCCAACCCACGGGTTGTTGATAAGTTAGTATGTGTAGGGGTAGTAGCATCACCTTTCCCTTGGGTAGTTGTATGGCATACATGTAATGGCGGCACGAAGTGACCTTAGCTTCCACTTCTTGAGGAAAAAGGTAATCAATGCTTCCCCTTAGGATGGACCCAAAAACATGGTTCATAAGTGCATAGCCTAATCCCCACAGTTCTTGAGTATGATACTAGTACCTGATGTAAGGTCTCATGGAATTTGATATGACTTATGAATATACACATTTCTTCATAGTCTAGCATGTAAAGGGATATTTTTTCCCATACTGTGATGGATATTGTATCTGCACTTGCTCCGGCATGATGCAAATGGGTGTGATTCCACACCCACTAGTGTTCTGACATAGTATGGATAGTGATGTCGTGTTGCTGATGGAAGTGAGCCAAGATCGAGGACACAATTCCACATACAGAGTTACATGAAGGTGCAGTATAGATACCTATGTTATATTTTCCTACTTGATGCAGAGCGATTTGGAGATGCTTGCATGCTTGTAGAGGGGTACCCATGGGTGCTCGATTATTTAGATGCAATAGGCATATGGGTGGGCCCTAGCCATGTATACCTCTAGCTACGGTGATTATCTATGAGAGATATCGCTATGCAGAGTGTGACCTGCACGTACCTTCTTCGTGAGGAACACTGTCATGCGACATACGACCAATGTGTGCCCTCTCCACTTGATGTATTGCCATGCCAAGTGTGTTGACATGTTTATTATGTGCCACTTGATGTGGAGTGTTTCTGAGGTGAATACCCCATGCCATGTGATAGTAGATTGTTGGGTCGTCACATGATGGGCTATTGTGATAGTCAGACGTTGTTCCCTCCTTCCTCGTGAGGTGGCTATATATAGTCACACAGTGATGTGTTGTGTGATTTCATGATATTTTGTTCTAGTGTGGGTCAGCAACTTGTTTATCTTCTCTTGTGATGGTTTAGCCATAAATTTTTGGGAAATATCATTATAATGATTTAATGTTGTGATATTTCCAATTTTTTTATTTATTGTGGAAATTGACAACTTGTTACCTTTTATTTATTAATTTGGTGGTTAAACTAGTTTCCATCGGTGTAATTTGAATTCTGGCCATGTATAGTAATGTGATTCCTCACCAAGGATGTAAGAGGTAGACTTGGTGAGTGTATACGAGGAAGCAGACGTAGGGAACCCTTGAGTATGGGGGTACGTGGGGCTGTTATGTAGCTAGCATCCACTGCCCGCCTTAGAGTGGCGACTATTCCTTGGAGGCTAACACCTTACATAAAAAAGGGGTATATTGCGTGGACTTGAATGGGGGGCCTCACTATATGTGTGCGAGTGTCATATATGTGTGGGACCCCAGCACCATTAAGCCACCTAGTGAGGTATGTATCTTGGACTATCGTTATGTGTTTAGATGAGACCAGTATATTGTACCCTGGAGCATTTTGGCTTGAGCCACTCCTGAGCCCTGTGTTGTGATGTGTATTACCGGTGATGTGGACTATTGGGTAATTGTGTAAATGGATTTTTTCTCATTCTTACTACTGCATCTTAGAGAAAGAAATATATGGGTATGCTTGTTAGCATGTATGTTACCATGTTTAATTAGTTTGATGACAATGTGTTGATTAAATTGATAGGAAAATTGAAAATTGTTTTATGAAAGGCTTCCTTGGAAAGGTAAACCTAGTATAGATGGGTATGAATCCAAAAGAATTTTGAAGATTAAAATCTGTTACCTTGGTTGGGATAGATGTAATTGTGGAAAATTTTCAATAAATTAAGTGAATGGATTAGTACGCTTTAGTTTAACCTTATTAAAGTGTTGGCATTTAAGTGTTTTCTTCATGAGTTGATGTACTTTCTATGTGTGGATTAATGAGGGATTAGTGCAAACTATTGTTCAGGTTGAACCATATGTGGGATAATAAAAAGAAAATGAGTAGAAATTTGCTTGAAAAGGTTATGTTTGGGCCGAAAATGAAGATTAACAGACACCTTGTGATAATAAAATCTCATTTTTATAGCGTTCATAGCTAACATTTGCATGATAAATTGGTCTATAATGATGCTTATGTTGAAAATGCATAGTTTTCTTTTGGCCACGAACTTGGAGAAAAAAAAACTAGCACATGTGATTTTGGGAGCAAGATGAAAATGTAGCAATTGATCCAATGAGTGAGAATTTAGTGATGCTAGTTGAAGAAAGTTTCAAGACTAATGTGTTATGTGTTTCTATTCTTATCCCTTGTGACTTCCAGGAGTAAGTCCTGTCATAGGGGGGGATGTAGTGCCTCACTAACCCTAAAACAAATTGAAGAAGTGAGTGGAATAAAGTAATTTGAGCAATGATAAGGTAAGTACATTTCTTTAATGCTTCAAAGCACCTAGTTAGCATATGTTCATTTCCTTTTAGTTTCTTTAAAATGTGAATGTTAATTCCATATTTTATGATAATTTTCATAATGAGTGGTAATGAAAAATTTGGATGGAATTAAAGGTTGACAACCATTTTGATGTGATTACTTTAGAATATTATATTGTGAACTATTTAGTTGATATATGATAATAAATTCACGTAATCAAGCCTTAAGGTTTCAAAAAATAAATGGAGTCATTTCCATCTACTTAAAATTTTCTTGAAGATATACAAACTATTACATGTCATCTTATATAAATTAATATGATATCAGTAAGTGTAGTACCCCTCCATATTAGTGCATTAGTGTTGTGGGATTTTTGTCATCTTATTCAGTTTTGATGTTTTTTTTAAGGCCTAAATCAATTATTGGAAATATTGTGCAGGGAACTAATTAATACTATTATTGATACCTTGATACCATAGTCTAAATATGTAATAAATAAAATGATGAACTATTATTAATTAATAGCGAGGGTTCTTATCAGACTACAAATTTGAATAGAGGTTTATGATCGTTGAATCAATTGTACATGTTTGTGTGGTAGATAATGATTAAATTGATGTTACTAATGGTTATAATCAATAATTAATTATATCATATTACAACATAAGTTTAATTGAAAGTATTTTAGAATATGTTTATAATAATTACTATTTTGTTTAGATCATATCACTAATTTAATATTAATTTAACATCTTGTTTTGAAATGTATCCTTCATATCATTTTGCACATGTTAGAAAATATGAGATATCATTATTATTACAAATTATTAAGTTACTATGAATATGGGCGAGGAGTGTAATAATGATTAGAAGACCTTATTAGTCATGACAAGTAAGACATTGTAAAGGATAGTATGAATGAATGGTAATTGATCAAGTGGGCATGGAACCGAATGGCACTTTATTTATTTGACATTATGTTGAGCATGAGGATGTTAATTAGATCTTTCAAATACACTTTGAATGTAAATGATTCTAAATGCTCCAAACAACTAATGGAAAGATGAGATAATCTAGTGGTTATGGTATCTAGTCATATAAGAAGATAAATTTAATTGGAAGAACACTTACATAGTTTCACTTAATTTTGATCTCAATAAAATAAATAAAAGTATATATATATACTTAATTG
>MU227494.1:4221057-4234463 GCA_018584345.1 Thuja plicata | reverse complement strand
TATATATATATATATATATATATAATTTTTTTATTTTTACTTTGTAAACTCAGCTGTATACCTTTGGTAGTTCATTCGTGTAGCTATACTTATTTAATTTCACTTAATCTTATGGTCAAAAGAAAATAAAAATATGTAAATTTGTGATCTAGGCTTAATCAGTTTGGATGTGATTCATGAGTTACTTGTTCTCTTGATTATAAATGCAAGATTCTGTAGAGATTGTTGACTTTATCTCATTTTTAAATTAAATTTTAATCACCCATTAACTCCATCAGTTTCCCCAATTAGTGGGCTGCTCAAATCCTCTATATTATAGATACATAATATTCCCTAAATCTTTAGACTGTGTTCTGTAATATATAATATCCACGTGTCTTGGCAATATTCAATTTGCAATTTTAATTATTGTTGTACATTAATAAGAAGTTACATTATTCAACTTAGTATGAATCTAAAGAAAAATCCTTGCAAAAATTTCTGTTTAAAGGGTTACGTATTAATTCCTTATAAATTTTATTTTGAAATATGCACTTTTACTCCCCACCCTTACTTTAAGCTCATACTCATGAGTTGATTTTAATTGTTCATGATAATAGAAGTAATGACTTTTCCTTAAAATATGGTTAAAAAGTAATTTACTAATCTGAAGAGAGTTTACTCTTTGGTAGTTTTGGTTGACATTTCTTTGAGATTTATTAAGCCTTGTTTTTTTTCTAAGCTTAAATAAGTAAAGTATTATTCATTATTGTTGGATAATAATTAGTTATCAAATTAATTTATGTTAAATATTAATAATTATATGGTGATGCATTTATTTTATTTATTTTGGTTCTTTTATAAACCAGTAGATATTCACATTAGAACTATTTTAGAAGCATGAAGAAATTACATACATTATTTAGCCAATTGATTCAATTCTATTTGTTGGGACAAAACTCAATTAGGTTTTTTATGTGCTAATGAGAAACAAAGAAATGCAAATTGTGTTGTAAATTGATTTTTCCCTAGCAATTAATATATTATGAGACTAATTTTATTGTTTTGTGTTATTATACCTTAAGGAGGATTTTAAGGATGACTGCTTAACATCCTGAGTTTTGGGACCGCGATGGGTAGGGTGGCCATAGATTTGAATAATTATAAATAGGTCAATCCTTATATGATTAAGAGTGGCATTATCATAATTGGAGGTAGTCAAATTAGAAATGAAGGAATACTATTTACCATTCCTTACAAGATTAGTTTTAAAGTTTATCCCAAACTACGATGTCTCTGCGACTTACGTAGGCAAGGCCATCAACAATGAGCCCCCAAGGCATTAGGTCTAGCCCTTAGGTCTTATGCTTTTGAGTCCTTCCTTGATCTTGACATGCCTTACTAATATTTTTGTATAGTTTGCATCTCTTTACGAAACTAGTTGGAAATAGCTTATGATTGATTTCGCAATGATATTGTTGTAGCTTATCTTACGATCATGTATGTAATTAGAAATGAATTTTAACATGATGCATCTATTTGTGTAGAAATATATAAAGATGCAGGAAATAGAGAGGCAAGGAGAATATGATACACAGGCAAGGAAGAGGAAACTCAGGTATGCAACATCTTCTTATGATTTTCATTTGAATACTATGAAAGGATATTGTTTAAAGTTGCTCCATTTCCTTCTTGTGTTATTTGTAAATATTATAATTAGTAGAATTATGAATTACTGATGTAGTTAAAATGGTATGTTATATTTCTTTAAAAAAAAAAGGCTATAACTAAAGTTTGTAGACGTTCATCATGTCGTGATGTTATGAATAAGGTATTCAAGGACATATGCATAGTTAGAGAGAATTGTTATTATATGTTTAATTGTGAGGTTGTAATTGTATAAAAATTATTAAGTTACTTGATTTTAGAGATTATAGTGTTGAGATGATTTATGTCATGTTAATGGTCCTTGGGGTTGTGTTTTATGAATGTGGATGTTTCTTGTGTTAAGTTAAATAAGTAAAAATGATCAGTTTTAGAACGTTACCTCTTAGGTCTGTGTGTGAGGTTTTCTGGTTGTCCTTACCTTCACCTTAAATTATTATCATTGGAAATATTCTAAAATTTATAAAAATAGTGAACTTCTAATTTGTGTAATTGTGTTTGCTCAACATTGGAACTATGGTGTGAGTGATGCACTTAAGGTTAAACGACTATTCTCTTATTTTATAAATCAAGGAAGGGAGTAAATCTCTATGATTTATTGGTATATTTAATTAATGATGGGCATTTACACTAAGGATATGGATAAATATATATATATACCAAATATTGAGGCTAGGTTTATGGATAATGATGAATGAAACAAAATGTATAATTACATAGAAATGTAACCCTTGAGACATATGTTTTTTTTTTAAGTGTTTGGTCATGTTCTTTAGCGCACCTTGGACGCAAGGTGTCATGCATCTTATACTCCCTCCTGGTGGCTCAGTGTTAGTCACTTTGTATATGTGATTATCCTTATTTGTTTATCTGGTTTTTCAGCATTGATGAACTTGGAAGTGATGAAGGGCTAGCTTGAATTTTTTTTTAGTTTTCTTGTAACCATCTAGCCACCAAATTTTCTTTTATCTATTAAAGATGGTTCTTATTCACAATTATTTTATGTTGGATCTGTTTAAATTTGAGGTTTGGATTTGAAATTTGTGAACCTTGATTTGTGATTTTTCTTTTATGATCTTACGTTGGCTAGGATGTGTGTTCTATGTTGCTAGTCCTATGTTTTAAAGTGATGTCCTCTATCATGTTCAATATGGATCACTGATAGAATGTATAAGGGAGTAGATTGCGAAGAACATACAATTTCCATTCTTAAAATCACATTGTGCTTGAGATATGCCTTAGCAGTTAAGAAGTGTTCCAAATAAATTAGCTTGTGCATGGTTAGGAATATTAGATTGCATGAAATAATTAGCATTGATCGATGTGCTTTGAGTGAGTTTTGATACTATGAGAATATAGTACAGAGAAGGTCACAGTTTCCCCACCTTCTTGATGAAATCTAGGAGGATGTTCATGCCTAGCGGGGGAGGATGTGAGGCCTCACCCCGACCCATCATAGCATTATTGTTTGTACACACTTTGATACTTTATGTTTTGATACATTGATACACTTTTGATTATCCTCACAGAGACTCGAGATATTATGTTTATGATAATGATTATATCGTATGGATTACATTCTGATATGGATTAGACCTAGAACATGTGGTTATTTTGATTATACATGTTTAGATAGGTGAATGGATGAAAAGATCAGATCATGATTAGACTTGATTATTTCAAGGATGTTATGTCATGATGATTATGGAATTATTATGTTTTAAACATTTCTGTATGAAAATTGTAATTAGAAAATTAATTATGCTTATTGATTAATGTTGCTAAGTATGAATTGAATATGTATATTGCATGTGATTTTATTATCTTGGACTACTGATGCTCAAGTTTAGTGTGCAGGAAAGAAAGTCATGGAATCAGTCAGAGAATCAGTAACCAGCCATATGTGCAAACTATAAAACCAAGGTTGAACCTAATGAAGAGGTTCGAACCTCATTTTTAAGTGATTTTATTCATAACCGTAAAATGGTATGTATGTATTAGGTGTTTTCATTATGTAATTAGTGACATGTCAATGTTGTATTATGTCACTTGACACTCATTATGTGTTTATGTAATGACATGTCTACTAAGGTTGGAAATGTAAAACTAAACCTAACTGATTCATTAGGAAGCTATTTAAACCCCTTATTGGAGATACTTGTAAAGTTCCACCAATTTGATCATTTAGATTTAATTCTTTTCTAGCCACTTTTAAAGGCCAAAAAGAGGTCCTAAGGGTTAAATCTGAATTTAATGTTGGTGGGTGGGTAGAAGTTGGAGGTATTTTTAGAGACCCTTGATAGAGTTAGTGGGTGTTCACCCACTCTCTACTTTTAGAGACATTAGGTTTTGGATGGAGGAAGGATAAGGATTTGGGCTCTTCACAAAATTCATTTGCCATAATACATTGTGAAGGTTGGTCTTCATTGCCATGAAAGTGCATTGTTTTGTTGCAAGTAGATTTGTATTTTTTTTTTCATTCTCTTGCATATGTGAAATGTATTTACATTATTTTATTGTAAGGGAAGGGATTTGGGTTTGAATTATTTCTTATGGTTTTATCTTGTTTTGAATAGGGGAGTTTTGTGAAGGGTGTGATGGCAAAAACTCACCCTTGGATAGGGAAGAAGTGGCCATGTGTGGGGGAAGGGGTTAGTTGAATTTTATGATAGTGTAGAGTCTCTTCTCATGGAGAGAAGAGGGAGAAAATGCAAGGTGTATGGGCCCTTGCATGCCATTGTATTTGATCCTAATTTTGGAGGAGCTAAGGAGAAGATTGGATAAAAATATGTATGTAGTTTTAGCCTTGAAGAGGCATGTTATTTGAATGTATTATTTTGAAATTATCCTACATGAAAATCTACCTTCACCCCTTGTTATGGGTTCATGGTGAATCCATTTGTGCAAGCCTTGGGAGGGTGTTCCTTTGTTGTTGTATTCACGTATGTGGATGTGTGATTGTCACCCATTGGTTTATCGATTCTTCTAGCTCAGGGGTGGTCTCTTTGAGATCTAGGTTGGGAGGTGAGCTTCCCATGGTTCTCCTCATGTATTTGCAGGTTTTGAGGTCAAGATGATTTGTGAAAAAGCTTGGGAGAAATCTTTATTTTGGTCTAGTTGTCTGAGAGAAACTTTAATGTTGCATGGTTACTCCTTTTGTATTGAGATTCATTTCTTGTTGAGTGTGTAATGTAAATATTGAAGGCTTTATCAAGTATGATGTGAAGAGTTATTATTCATTATGTAATAGTTTCATTAAAAGAAGAAACATTGTATGTCATCCATTGATTGTATAGATCTTTCATCTTGAAGATGTGTATTTGTATTTTGAAATATTACCATAATGTAAATGAAGGATCTTTAGTTTCATTATTGTATTATATTCCTTAGAATAATAAAGTTAATCTTTCATGGTAGAATGATATCCAATATTGAAGAAGAAAGGCAATGTAATAGTTTTTCACAACATATATAATCTTGTAGATTTATGAATTTTGTAATCTCTATAATGTGTTGATTGTAAATTTTTAAGTTAAAAACACTCCATTCTTCCTTTGGAAATCTATATTCTATTTCAATAGGTTCAACACTCTACCTTAAAATCTTCATTGCAACCTCAATTCTTGAGAAGGAAAGATAAACTGTTAACACTAGTAAATCAAACAAGTAAGTATATTAATCAACTAATATTAAAATTCAATTGATAGTTCACTTAGTGCATTGCACTAATAAATTAATTCAAATGCATGCAATTAACTACCTCTATTATAAAACCAAGAAATCACTATGATAGAAGCCAAAGTCAAATAATACCAATGTTACTTTCCAAATTTTTAGAGCAAAAATACTCTCTGGAATTTGTATGGGAAGAGAAATAATTCTCTTTACCACAGAGAATATTCCCTTCCCAAGATGCTCTTCTTAATTCGAGTTAGTATGCTAATTCCCTAACCTAACCTCCTTGTTAATTACTAATTTCTAATTAATAAAAAAAAATTGTCATAGCATGACTTTCTTAACACTCCTCTTTGCATAAATGGGCGCAGGTTATAGTGGCAGAGGTCACATTAAACAAAATGATATTAAAAATGATGATGGGAAGCAAGTCTGACATGTCATTATTTCTTTTCCCAAGTCAAATCTCTTCCCCTCCATTCAAAATTTACTTTCCTCCCTTTTGTTTGACCTCCCATAAAGTTTGCAAAACATTAGATTGGGGGAAATCTTGAGGGGGCCCCACCTCAACCTTGAAATCATGCGTTGCCTTTTTCAAATAGGCTCTCCTTGCATAATTTGTGTAGGTCTTGAGGTAGCTTGGGATTTCCCAACACCGCACCCACTTGGCAAGTGGGCCTTGGGAATAGGGGGTGATGTGATAGTTTGGTAGGTAGGTGGGTAGGGATTAGTGGAGTTGTTTAAGTTAGTTGATTAGGATTAGTAATTAATAGACTTATTTTAACTTGTTTAGATTTAATTAGTATGAAATCAGCTTTTTATAATAATAGTCTATTTTTTTATACAATGGGTAAATATTTAAAATAAATTATTAATACTAATAAGTTTAAATTAGTTAAATAGATTTATTTCTTTATTTTTTTATTTTAAATTATGTAGTTCATTTTATAGATATACTTTTTATTTAATGGTGTAGTTTTATTACTAGATTAATAGCTTTTATGTATGTAAAATGTATAGATTGCTAACATATTAATATATTTATGCTTTTTATTATTTGTCTGGTTAGAATAATAGTTAGCAATTCACGTTATTAATTGGAATTGATTAGCCTATTAAAGAAGTAGATTTAATCGATTAATTCAAAATGTATAGTTAGTTGTTAATTTAATTTTATTATGATAAATTGAAGTATGTTGCTCATGTGTTCAAAAAGGGTTAGAGGCTAATTTAATTTTCTACTAAGAGGTTAATTTAAATATTTTTTTTATTAAAGGTTAATTTAAATTTCTATTAGGGGATTAATGGATTATGGTTGCATGTGTTTTTTGTAAAAAGGAGAGAGTTTAATTAAATTTGATATTAGTAAGTTAGGAATTAGATTAGATTTTGATTATTAGATTTTAATTAGTAGTTTATTTTGTATAGTGAGTTTGTATTATTCTTAATGGTAAATGTTTCATGTATGTTTTAAAAAAAAGAGAAGAATTTCATTAGTCCTTATATTAGTGAATATTTTAATACATATGTTTAAGTGGATCCAAGGATAGTTAAGAAAGGTTATACATATTAATCCTTGTTATTAATTTGGTTCTCTTTTATTTATTTAACTAATGTGTGTGAAATAGTTATATTGGGGTTGTTTATAGATGCTATGCAGATAAAGTTAATCAACTGACTTTCAAATGTTTTAGGGTTGGAATGGTTTTTGTTTAGTAAACTTGATTGAACAAGGATCATGTCTAGAGATTACTTTAAATGTCGTAAGTAGCTAAGGCTGAAAGGGAATTAGTACTAGATTTAAATGGATAAAGTTATAATCTAGGTTAAGAATTAAAGTAATTGCTAGGTCAACCTAATTCAACATATGTTCTTAACAATTAAATTTCTACCATGATACTACATGTAGTTAAGCATAAAACCATAGTTAATTCAACCTGACCCAAGTGTTCATGTAACCCATGTGACAAGTTGATGCTCCAGCTCTGCATCCGTGTGTGCTGTGACCCTAATTCAATCTATGAATATGCAACTCCAAGACTAATCTCACCATGTTATCACCTTTCCTCAACACATCCATTGTTAGTTGTATGTATTTGTGTTTTTTTTTTTTTAAATTTGTCTTTGTATTTTGCCCTAATTTTGGGCATGACAGAATATCTTTATAACTTCTTTGATGTATTTGGATTGTGTGATGTATATGCCTTCATTCTATTGTAGAATCTGTAGACCAAGATAAAATTTTACCTCTCCAAACATTGACGTCTCAAATTCTTTGCCCATTTCATCAGCAAATGATTTGCATAACATATCATTACCTCCAAATATGATATCATCAACAAATATCTCAGCAATCATATTTTTATCATCAGTATCTCCTTTCAAATATAGATTATTATTATCACTTATTCTTCAAATCCAATATTAATGAGATAAGAGTGAATTCTTTCATACCATGCTCTCGATTCTTTTTTTAATCCATACAAGGCTTTGTGTTGTCTACAAACCATGTTCCACTTGTTAGGATCAACAAACCCTTCAGGTTGTTCAATGTATACCTCCTCTTCTAGTATTCCATTCAGAAATGCAGATTTAACATCCATTTGGTATACTTTGAATCCTTTGAATGAAACATAAGCAAGTAGAATTATTACTCTTTCTATTCTAGCAATAGGTGCAAAGGTTTCTCCATAGTCAATACCTTCTTCTTTTGCATACCCTTTGCATACCAATCTTTCTTTGTTCCTTGTGAATTCTCCATTCTCATTCAGTTTATTTTTGAATATCCATTTGGTACCAATGACATTTTTGCCACTCAGTCTAGGTACTAATGTCCATATTTTTCTCTTCTCAATCTCTTCATTCATAACACTAACCCATTCTTAATTCTCAAGTGTAGTATTAATAGATTTAGGCTCAAAATCACAAATCAAACATCTAGTTTTGAGTGACTTACTTCTTGTTCTCATTCTAGCTCTTTTGTCTCCTATGATCTGGTTATGTGGATGGTGTCTTCTAACATACTTAGCAAGTACACATTCAGATCTTTGTTCATCATTTTGATCATCATCTTGACCTTCATTTTGATCTTCATCATCACTCGGTTCAGCATTGTCAGTATTTTCCTAATTTTTAATTTGTGCAGCTTGTTGCTCGGTTGCATTGTTCTTTCGCTTGGTAGCGATACATTATTTCTCAAAAAAAGTGTCAAGATCTTTACTATAGAAAAATATGTTGTGATCTTTAGTTTCCTTTCTTCTTTCCTCATCATTTTTCTCAGCAAAGTCATCCACTTTGACATTTGCATTTTCAAAGATTTTGTTAGAAGATTTGTTAAGACATTTATAAGCTTTTCTTTTGGTAAAATACCCTAGAAATATTCTTTCATCACTTTTGGAGTCAAGTTTCCCATTTCTATCATCTTTCAATATAAAACATTGACTTCCAAAAATTCTAAAGTAACTTACATTTGGTGTGTATCCATACCATAGCTCATAGGATGTCTTATTGGTGTCTTTCTTCATCTGAACTTAGTTTAGGGTATAGATAGCAGTACTTACAGCTTCTTTCTAGAATGTTTGTGTGATGCCTTTTTCAATCATCAGTGTTCTGGTGCAATCAAAAATTGATCTATTCCTCCTTTTAGCAATCCCATTTTTCTAAGGCATTCTCAGTGTAGAAACCTATCTTTTAATTCTATGCTCATTATAAAAGTTAGTGAATTCATCATAAGTAAATTCTCCTCCTTTATCAGATCTTAGACATTTCCTTTCCTTTCCACTTTGTTTTTCAACTATAGCTTTATACCATTTGAACATCTTGAATGCTTTAGATTTCTCTTTTAAGAACATAACAGTCATCATTCTAGAATAATCATCAACAAATAGAATGAAGTATCTATCACTATAATAACTCTTTGTTCTCATTGGTCCACATAAGTCAATATGAACTAATTTGAGAATAGCATTAGATGTAGGTTTTTCTCTTGAAACTAGACTTTGTCATTTCACCTTTTTGATGATTCTTGTACATGACATGGTCGAGCTTTGACATGCTCAGTAAGCCTCTTACTTTTCTTTTATTTCTTATCCTAACCATGTTGTCAAAATTCACATGACATAACCTTTTATGCCACAACCAAATGTCTTCATTTATAGCCAATAAACAAGTGGTCTTAATATCATCAAGATAGAATAGGTTACCTTTTGTTTGTTCACCAGTACTGATCAACCTTCATGTTTCATTATAGATCTTTTCCTTTTTGTTTTCAAATGTAACTCAATGACCTTTTTTATTCATCTATGAATTACTCAATAGATTGAAGTTAATTCCTTTCATGCAATATGCATTTTCACATCTGATTAGATTATTCAACATTATGGTTCCTTTACCTTCAACTGGACAAGGTGAGTCATTACCCATCCTAACTAGTCCACCATTATAATATTCAAAAGTTTCAAAAATTTTCTTATCTCCAGTTATGTGGTGAGTACAGCCACTATCAATAATCCAGACATCATTTTTACTAACCTTAGATATGAGTATAGTTTAAACATACATTTCTTCTTCTTCTGAATCATCCTTCATAGAAACAAATACTACCTCAATATCTTCATCAGACTCAGAGACAATATTTTCAGCTTTGTTCTCAACTAGGTAACAAACCTTCTTTCCTTTCTCCATGTAGTCTCGATTATCTCTTCTATCAAAGTGTTAGTTTCTTCTGTAGTCTTGGTCATCACTTCTATAAAAATTCTTTTCATAAGATCTCTCATTGTAATTTACCAATGGTAATTTACCTTATATCTACCTTTGCCTCTTTGCAATCTTCTAGCCATTAGTGCTTCAATTTCATCAAGTTCTTGTTCATCTCTATCACTTTCACTATCATTATTTGACATAAGGAGGGACTAGATATGGGGCCTAGGGCTCTCCCAACTACCAATCCACCTTGCAGAACTAATTTGGAATCCAACAACATAGTGAGAGAAGAAACACCAGAGATCCTTTTCCTTAATATATCAGAATCATTACATGTCAGGCTGTAAGGCCTTCCCAGTTTCAGCCATATATATTCAATGAGTTACAATTTGAGATTCATACATGCAAGGTCATAGAATTGCTTACAAATAATTTAATCCTTAATATTATATCCAATCTATCATGCTCTCCAAACTCTAAGCCTTTCTAAAACTAAGAACATAGAAACAAATATATACAAGAGTCCACCAAGAGAGGTCAGCGCTCAAATCCATAAGTGAGACTGAGATTTAGGTCCACACAGATCTCAATGAGAGACCCTAAATCAATTAAGCCATCAAAATTAATTAAAGAGGTCAGCCACCAGATCCAGATCCAAAATAAACATCTCGGGCAAAGGTTGACCAAGCAACAGAGTGACTCAGGCAAAGAACACCCTGAGAAATAGGAAAACAAACCTGAGCGTCAAAAGAGAAACCTGAGAAACAGGAAAATAAATAGGCTTTCCTAAGTGACAAAACCTGAGCAACAGAAACAAGCATGCCCGAGTGACAGAGACAAGCATAACCGAGTGACAGGCCCGAGCAACAAAGTATTTCCTGAGCAGCCTCTGAACAAACTAAAGAACTAAATAAACATATTTTTGGTTGAGCAAGATTGCTAATGACCCAAGATGCTCCTGCATCAGACACCTGGGGTTAATAGAAATGATTCCCTAAATCATGTTTTAGGTCTAACCTGAAATGAATCTAACTTAGATTGAGAAATCCAAGATGATTCCTCAATCGGTTTGTTCTTCCACTTTACCAAATACTCCATGTATTCCTTTCCTCTTGTACTTCTACCAATTTTCTATTTTAAAATGTTTTCAACTTCCTCTATCTGCTTCTTAGCATAATCACTTGATATTGTCACTTCTTCATCAGGTTCATGATATTTATACAAGTTTGAAATATTGAATATAGGTGATATATCCATGTCATCAGGTAATTCAACTTCATAATCATTTCCACTGTCAAATTTTCTCGGTATTTTGCAAGAAACAAATTTCTTCATCTTCAAGTTACCATATGTTCCAATAGGAAATCCACCTTTCTTCAAGTGAACCATTACTGCATCACCAACTTCAAATTTTTTATGTCTTCTTGACTTGTCTGCACTATCTTTGTACGTTTGATTACTTTTCTCCAGCTTCTGTTTTACATCTTCATGAAATTGGAAAATTTTTCTGCTTATGCACTTATTTTCTCTTCCCCAAAAATATCTCTCAAATCTGATATACCTCTTGGTTGTGTTCCATGAACAATCTCAAAAGGTGTCTTTCTAGTACTTCTATTCACTAAACCATTGTATGCAAACTCTTCTTGTGCCAACATCAAATACCAATTGCTTGGTGTGTCTCCAGCTAAGCATCTCAAGAAATTACCCAAACTTTAGTTTACAACCTCTATTTTTTCATCATTCTATGGATGAAATGTAGAACTAAACTTCAACTCAGTATCCAACTTCTTCCAAAGTGTTCTCCAAAAATAACTAACAAACTTGTTGTCTCAGTCAGAGATGATACTCCTCGGTAATGTATGCAATCTGACAATCTCCTTAAAGAAAAGATACGTTATATGTACTACATCTAATGTTTTCTTACATGGTATGAAATGTGTCATTTTAGAAAATCTATCCACACCAAAAAATATGGAACCGTTGCCTCTTTCTATCCTAGATAAGCCAAGAACAAAATTCATGTTGATATCACTCCAAGGTTTCTCAGGAACAGTAATAGGTGTATACAAACTAGTATTTTGACTTACTCCTTTTACAACTTGAAAAACTCCACAACTTTTCACAAACTTTTTGAACATCCTTATACAACTGAGGCCAAAAATACCTTTCCTTCATCAAACTCGACATTGTTTTATCAATACCAAAATGTCCAGCCATTCCACTACTATGTTTCTCCTTAATCAAATTAGTTCTCATTGATCCTCTCGGTATACACAACTGAATGCCCTTGAACAAAATATCTTCTTGAATTAAATAGTGTTCATACTTACTTGATTGGTTTGAATTAGGTGCTTTGCACACTCTCCACTGCTCTAAAAAATTAGGATCACTTTCATACAAATGCTTCATGTCATCAAAAACAAGAACCTCAATTCTCATTTTAGTCAATAAAGATGTTCTACTCAATGCATCAGCAACTCAGTTAGATACTCCACTCTTATGCTTAATCACAAATGTGAAACTCTGCAAATACTCTACCCATTTCATATGTCTCTGATTCAACTTATTTTGACTACCCAAATACTGTAAAGCCTTATGATCAGTATACAACACAAATTTAGTTGGCATCAAATAATGTCTATATTTCTTCATAGCTTGAACAATAGCATAGAACTCTTGATCATATATAGAATATTTTCTCTTTGCATCATTCAACTTCTCACTAAATAAAGAAATAAGTTTACCTTCTTGAGTCAACACATCTCTAATCGCACTTCCACTTGCATTACATTCAACTTGAAATACTTTATTGAAATTAGGTAATGCTAACATAGGTAATTCAGCAACCTTCAACTTCAAAGCCTCAAAACTCTTATCAGCTCCATGTGTCCATTTGAATTCTCTTTTATCTCCTCTCATTGTCTCAGTCATAGCATTACAAATAGAACTAAAATTCCTGATAATATTTCTGTAAAAACTTGCCAATCCATAAAATGATCTTACCTCAGTGACATTCTCAGGTGTAGGCCAACTAATTATAGCTTCAACCTTCTTTGGATCCATCTTCAAACCATCAGATGAAATCAAAAATCCCAAATACACAAGTTCTTCTTTCATGAAGGAACGCTTCTTCTGATTTATCATCAACTTTTCCTCTTTCAATCTCTGCAACACTTGTCTTATATGCATCAAATGTTCTTCCCTATTCTTACTAAATATCATAATATCATCCAAGTATACAATCACACATTTATTCAATAATTTCTTCAAAACTTCATTCATTAATCTCATAAATGTACTCAGTGCATTAGTTAAACCAAAAGGCATAACCAACCACTCATACAAACCTTCCTTTGTCTTGAAAGCAGTCTTCCATTCATCACCTT
>MU227494.1:4205708-4220975 GCA_018584345.1 Thuja plicata | reverse complement strand
TGATCTTGTTAATTTCTCTAGAATCAATGCACATTCTCCATTCTCCATTCTTCTTAGGTGCCAACACAGCTATTACTACACATGGACTCAAACTCTCTTGGGTCAAACCTTTATTCAACAATTAAGGAACTTGTCAGTTAAGCTCTTCATTCTCAGTCAATGTTAACCTATGTGGTGCTTTGTTCAGTAAATTAGTTTCAGGAATCAGATCCATACAGTGACTGATATTTCTCATTAGTGGCAAACCATCAGGTACATTATCTAAAATTATCTCCTTATACCCAATGAGTAACTTTCCAACCTCTGTAGGAATGTCATATTTTGTATTCTTACTCAATTTGTTAGGAATCAAATCATAATAGATATCATTTCTTTTCAAATCCTTAACAAACTGTCTACCTTCCATCAAACAAACTTTCACAGATGTACATATCTCACCAACAGATTCTTCAATCAAAGGTAACAAAACTTTCTTCTTACCATCAACCCAAATAGAATATCTATTCAATCTTCCATTATGTATAGCATGTCTATCATATTGCCAAGGTCTACCCAACAAAATATGACAACAATCCATTGGCATAATATCACATAACACCTTATCATAGTACTTTCCAATTTTAAGATTCACAAAACATTGTTCACTCACCATTAATGTGTGTCCATCCTTGATCCATGAGATCTGATAGGGATTTGGATGTTTCAGCCTCTCCAACTATAACTTTGTGACCATTTCCTTAGATATCAGATTCTCTGAGCTTCCACTATAGACAATCACCTTCCAAACTTTGTCTGCAACTCTACATTTGATCTTGAAAAAATGTTTCCTAATCTGATCTTGTTTATCCTTCTCACTCCATTGTATCCTTCAGATCATGAGATTCTCAGGTTCATTAGGTGACTCCTCTTGTACCAATGTATTTCTAATACTAATACCTTTCTTTCGTGCATGTGTACACTCAAAGGATTTATGTCCTTCTTCACCACAATTCTAACAAGTTACTGGGAACCTTTTTCTACTATATCCACCTCTAGAGTAATTACCTCTTCCTCAGTATGAACTTCCACCTTTCCATTCAGTCTTTCCTTTGTCTTGAGATGTGTCTGAAATTGACTTGTCTAGTTCAGGTCTACTATTTTTACCATGAGATCTACCTCTTCCTCTAGGGAATCTACCACCTCTACCTCTTTGTCTTTGTTCATATCTCCTATTCAACTTCTCCTCACCTTTTAGGGAAAATTTATATGCCTCCTCAATGTTGTCCATCTTGACCAAACTAATTTCATCTTGTATGGAACTTCTTAATCCATTCAGGTATCTTGCTACTCTTTCCACTTCATCTTCAACATGTCCAGATTTGATGTCCAATCTATGGAATTCCTCAATGTAGTATTTTACTGATCTTTGTTTCTGCTTCAGAATTTGCATTTTCCTAATTAGGTTAATCTGATAATCACAAGGTAGAAACTTGCCTTTCAATTTGTTTACCATCTTATCCCATACCTTGATTTTTTCTTTACCTTTCTTCTTTTGATCCAGTTGCAGATGTTCCTACCATAAGGATGCATGACCTTTAAATTTAGTGCTTGCAATCTTCACCTTCTTATCCTCTGCTACATTTTTATATTCAAAATACTTTTCCATCTCAGTTATTCAGTCAATCAATTTATTAGAATCCAATTTTCCACTATACTCATGAGGGTTAAACTGAGGTGTGGATTTCAAACTTGTCAAAGATCTCAGGAGTCGCTCTTCTTCCTGATTCATCATAGGTGCAGGTGCAGCTTCAGCTTGAACCTTTTCAATTTTATCATCACTAACATCTTCAAGATGTCTTCCTCTACGTTGGGCTATCTAAATAGCTTCCAATCTAGCATCCATCTGTCTAACCATATCAGCTAGACATGGATCTTCATTTCCTCTCCCATGAACCATCATGAATCCCTCTGCAATTGTAGGTCAAATCATAATATGCTACCCCACAACAATACCAACTAGGTTTAGGGTTTATAAGAAGGAACTTAGATCTCACCAATGCTCTAATACCACCTAATGCAAGGAGGGACTAGAGATGGGGCCCAGGGCTCTCCCAACTACCAAGCCACCTTGTAGAACCAATATGAAATCCAAAAACACAGTGAGAGAAGAAACACTAGAGATCATTTTCCTTAATATATCAAATCATTCCATGTCAGGCCGTAAGGCCTTCCAAGTTTCAGCCATATATATTCAATGAGTTACAATATGAGCTTCAGACATGCATGGTCACAGACCTGCTTACTAATAATTTAATCCTTAATCTTCTATCCAATCTATCATACTCTCTGAACTCTAAGCCTTTCTAAAACTAAGAAAATAGAAACAAATATATACAAGAGTCCACCAAGAGAGGTTGGTGCTCAAATCTATAAGTGAGACCCAGATTTAGGTCCACATAGATCCCAATGAGAGACCCCAAATCAAGCCATCAAAATTAACTAAAGAAGTCAGCCACCAAATCCAACTCCAAAATAAACATCTCGGGCAAAGGTTGACTAAGCAACAGAGTGAATCAGGAAAAGAACACCCTGAGCAATAGGAAAAAAAACCCGAGTGTTAGAAGAGAAACCTGAGCAACAGAAAACAAATAGACTTTCCTAAGTGACAGAACCTGAGTAACAGAAACAAGCATGCCCGAGCGACAAAGACAAGCATAACTGAGCAAAAGGCCCGAGAAAAAGAGTATTTCCTGAGAAGCCTCCAAACAAGTTAAAGAACAAAACAAACATATTTTTTGTTGAGAAGAATTGCCAATGACCCAAGATCCTCCTACATCATTCTTCATAGTGTGTTTATGACTTGATTTACTTATTTTCAGAGAAGATTTGAATGCAGACTCAATAGTTGGTAAGACACCATTGTCATAGTTATTCATCTCAAATGAAATAAGTCTACCAATCAAACTATCTAGAGTAACATCTTTATTTGCTACTGCTCTCATTTCTTGAATTGCAAATACTCTAATAGCATAAATAGGCAGTAAGGTTCTCAGAATTTACATACCATTATTTCTTCCTCAAGTGCACCTCCTACTCCTTAGATAGCATTAATAACCTCTTTGATTCTTCTATTGTACTGAGTGATGTTTTCTCCTTCTTTCATTCTTAGGTCATCAAACTTTCCTCTTAGGCTTTCAGCCTTAGCTCTCAACACATTTTTATCTCCTCCATGTACTATCTTGAGTTTTTTCCACATTTTCTTTGCAGTCGTGCATGATTTGACATCTTGAAATTTAGCATCGGAGAGTGAAGAAGCAAGTTCTATCATCATAGAGTCATGTTCATGTTTCTCTCTCAATTGATCGATTGTCGAAAGTCTAGTAGGTAAAAAAAATTCAGTAACCAAGTACTGTGTGACATCATTTCCAATACCTGATACGTGGAGTCTTATCCTACTTTTCCATGATGCAAATTTGTCCTTGTTCAACTTAGGCACATCCCTTTTACTCATCTTGTGATCTTTAGCTTGAGTCTTGAAAATCTCTTCCAAGCACACTAGCTCTGATACCAATTGTTAGAATAACTAAGAGGGGAGGGGTGAATCAGTGGCCTCAAAAATTAATCCAATAATCCAACCAAAGCTTATACCAAAAATATAATACCTCTAGTTATCATTCAGTCTTACAAGATGTATGCCTTTAAGTAATCTTAACAAATATATACTACTCAGCAAATATATTGTTTATCCTTTTTCTAGCTTTTACTGAATAGCAGTAAATAAACTTAGTGTTTACTAACCAATCATATTTTAGTAATGTGTATAGAAAAACATCAAAGCAATGAACCATATACACATTTGACACATGAATTTTTAATGTGGAAACCATGTTAAGGGAAAAACCACTTGGGACCAGTAACCCAAAATTTTCACTCTTCTAAAGTGAGCTCAGTGAAGAGTCAACCCTGTTAAAGGTTACAAACACATTGTTAAGTGTGACCTTGTTAGAGGATGTAACACCATTGGTTAGTAATTTGACCTTAGTCATTCACTATGTTGCAACAAGAAAAACCTTTTGATACTCTTGAGTATCTCAATACATTAATGACTATTAAATCTCACTCGGTTAAGAGATTTTCTGAATCAATGGTTAAAATAAAATAATAAATGGTCTATTAAATAATACAACTTTACTTTGCAGATTTTGAGATCTATTGTAAGTCCATAATAGCTTTTTGATCAATATTTTCTTCAATTCCTTTAGTCCCCTCTTTCTTATTTTCTGCTCGGTGAATGCTCTTGCTTCTATTGCTTGGTGTCTGCAGAATTCTGGCTCTGTTCTTCAGCCTGTATGATCAAATATGTATGAAGACTTCTATCTTCACCAGAATTATATTCAAAATTCCACTCTTCATAATGAATTTTTTTTCTCTTTATAGACATGATTTCACCATTTATTCTCCTTGTCTTTCTTATTCTTGGCGTAGATGGCTTCTTGATCCACAAATCTTGCCATGCATTTCTTTAAAGCTTGCTTTAGTTTTATCTCGTAGATTTCTCTTTGAAAATTGTGAATAAAACTAGCTTTAAATCTTTAGTTCAACTAGCCGATGAAAACAAATCAAAAAATCAGTTAACTCTAATTATAGCTCCTACTAGCTAAGTGTTTTGTCATTTTCTAACTCCAGTTCTGATCGGTGATCAACTCTTAGTTTGCTTGATCATTGACTCCAGTTGTCCTCGGGCATCAACACTGTCTGTCGGTCAACACTGTGAATTTCTCAGGGTTCACTTCAATTATGCTTGGTGTTGCAATGCTCGGTATACACTATGACTGCTCAGGGTTCTCTATCTATTAGTGTGCACTATCCATCGGTGTTTACTGTCACTCGATGTACACTAGCTTTTTACGTTTACCGATAACATAAACTTTATCTCTTTGATTTCTTGAAGTCTATGACAATATGTATATGACCAATCAGACTAAATCAAGTTGGCATCAATGAAAATAAAATACATTAACTAATTTAATGTCTTGAATTTAATTTCTGTAGCTCGATGATCATCAACTTTATCAACTTCAAACATTCAATCAGTTATAGTTCATCAAATTTTTATTGTAGTATTTGCCTTTTGTATCTCTTCTCTCAATTCTGACAGCGGATGTTCACTATGTTTTCTTATTTCCTCTTCCTTCTCTTCCAACTATTTTTATTTTTCTCTCTCATGCTACAATTGGTTCTATAAATTTGTGTTTTCCATAACAGAAGACTCCAATTTTTCCCCTAGTCCCTTCAGTTCTTCCTCCATCTTGTTCTTAATTTGTAATTGCTTCTGTAGAGGTAGAATTTTTTATTCTTTTCTATAATTTATTCCACTTGGTATCTGTTACTTTCCTCTTTGCATTTTCATTTTCTAGGTTTGCTTGTAAATTTTCTATTTGTTTCTCTAGCTTACTTTTCTCTCTCTCCACCTTGAGCAGTGAATTGTACAGATCTCTTGGATGGCCTTTTTTGACACATTAATTTTGTCCACATTTTTAACTTTGGAAAAATCCATTTGGAGGGTGCTAACGTGAAATTCAAAGGGATCTATCTAACTCTATGGTGGATTTTTATCTTTATTTGGGGGCATAAAAACCATGAACTCCATAATTTCTTTGTTTGGGTCATATGTGGGAAATATCCTGTTTGATGTAGGTTCTTCCTCACAAGCTACAGCAAGTGCATCCCTCTTCAATATCTTTTTATTTTCTTTATTCATATTTCTTGTCTATTCAAATTTATTTAGGAAATCATTGCAATAAAATCTATGGTTTCTAAGGAAACTAAATTTTTGAAAGGTGAAATAGCACTTGCAGTGATGTAATCACCTCCACCTATGCATGTGGTTCTAACAAATGCATTTTGAGGATTAGAAACACCCATTCCTAATCCTATCCAACTGTCACTAGCAAGTGGAATTTTTGGACTCTTCTAAGGGGTTTGTTCTAAGGGTGAAAATAAAATATTTGGAGTGGAAATTAATATATTTTAAGTTGTACTCACCATTGGCATTGTTGTCATAACCTTTTTCTTCTTTACAATGTCTTGATCATTGGTATTTTGCATAGTATCTACTACTATTGTCCTTTTGTGAGAGATATCTTGTTGTTGCACTTGTTCAAGACAACAAGTATTAGTGCCAATGTCATCCCCACCAGTGGAAGTGGCACTTGATTGAACATTAATAGGAATACTACCCTAGATTCCCCACCAGTAGTAGTGGCACTTGATTCACCACCAATAGGAATACCATGTTATTCTAGTGGTTGTGATTGAATTTGAGTATCTTCACAAGATGAATTTGAAGCTTTAACAAATAAAGATGCAGGGGTATGATACTGAGTAGTACCTTTCTATGATGACTCTGATGATTTAACTCCAAGGACTAGTTTGTGACCATGTCTTGGTGGAAATGGTGTCTAAATTGGAAACCAAGGGCCTTCTCTTTTCCGACCCAAACCACCAGGAGCTTGATAACCCATTTTTATATAATGGTTTCCACTAGTACATTTGACCGACATTTTCGACCAACATTTCCAACCAAGCATTAAAATGGTTTTTCTTGGTTATTTTATAGATTAAAAATTTTGATTTTTTTTAATCCATTCCCNATTGGAAACCAAGGGCCTTCTCTTTTCCGACCCAAACCACCAGGAGCTTGATAACCCATTTTTATATAATGGTTGCCACTAGTACATTTGACCGACATTTTCGACCAACATTTCCAACCAAGCATTAAAATGGTTTTTCTTGGTTATTTTATAGATTAAAAATTTTGATTTTTTTTAATCCATTCCCGTGTTGGTCAGAATTACGACAATCATGACATGTCATCGTAATTATGACCAAAAAGGGCATATAACTTTTTTTAAAAAGACATTTTCATCTTATTTCACTTTGTTAGTCTGCAAAGCAAAGCTAGAGGAGGGAAGGAGGGAATAGTATAGAATGCATCTCTCGACACCACCTGTAAGTTGTGGAAAACAATATAAAAACCCTTTGATCATTAAATTGAATATTGTAGTATTGAAGTTGTTTGTATTAATTTTAAGACAATTTGATAAGAGTTTTGTCTAGATCTAGTTATGAAATAATATCACATTGGTGATTACTGGTGGAACTGTTATCTGAACATGGCCATAAATTTGTCAAGAAAAATTTGTAAGGACATTTGATTTATGATGGTTGGAAGATTTTATACTTGACTACTTCCCCATGCTCTATTAGTTTTACCTTTCCTCTTGTTCCTTTTACTCTAAAATTTTAGGCTCGTTCACCACATTGTTGGGTTTCTTGGCCCTTTGTTCAACCCTGTTTATCTTGTTCCTTTTGGTTTTTATCCTTTTTTCTCTACATGTCTTGCCATCATTAGGATGTCACCCTCCTCTTCCAGATTGTTCCTGCCTATTTTTCTTCACTTTTCTCGATCATCTTCTTAGTTCATGGAATGCTCTCCTTTATAGAGGTTTCATGTATTCACTGGCATTATATCTTTATTGAGCCTCTCGATTTTGTAGGCTACTCATCATGTCATTGAGTTTCCCATTACCATTAGATCTTGGGTCATCATAGGTCAGGTCATGTTGGCCCTCTATCATATAGCTTACATTTTGATCTCGCTGCTTTGTTCTGTTTAGTTTTCTATTTTTTAAGTTATGTAGAAGGATATCATCATTATGTAAAAGGAGATCATCATCCTCTTCCAACACATATTTAGTTCCTTCAACCTCTTCAAAAGGGAGAAACCAAAACATTAGTGCATTTAAAGAAAAGAGAAATAGTTAACATGAGGCATTTGAAGGAAGAAGTAGGGTTTAAATAGGAAACCCATGATATATAATGTATTTATGTATTTCTTAGTAGATTCATTTATTTTTTAATGCTTTATCACCGTCCTTTAAATATTTCTCTTTATTCTTCATAGTTTTACTATTTTACATAATTTTGCATTGATCTTTAATGGATTTGACATTGTTCTCCAAAGAAAGATTTCAAATTTATATCTTCATCACCATCTCAAAGTTAATTTTATTGTTTTGATCTAAAGAGACGTCACTATTGCATTGAATATATGTCATTACATTTATTTCTTATGTTTGAGGCCTATCAATGTTTCAAGAGTTCATAGTAGTCATCATGCATAGGAAATAATGAAGAACATAAAAAGTTTCAAAAGTAGTAGTGGATGGAATGCATAAAGATTTCAATCCATGTGATACTTTTTATTAAGTTCAATAATAGTGGCACTGTGAAAATAATTCATAAAAAATAGTGCAAGAAATTTCATGAGTCATAGAGGTATGATGACTATTTTTAGAGAAACAAATAAGACATCACCCACTGACATAAGATCTAGTGTTTAGTAATTAAGATAAGTGACGATTCTTTGGAAGAATAATAAGAAGGGAAAAATATAGTGATGAGTATGTGATAGTCAAACAAGGTTCAAAAAACATCAATGATATAGGGATAAGAGAATAATGTGAATATGAAAAATAAAAGTCAAAAGCCCTTTTGACAATCAAAAGAACAACAAAGATAGGTGGCATCCATTATGTGGTTGTCTGGTGATTGAAGAAAGTAAGACATTGATCAAATTCTTGTCATAAATCTGTTAAAATAGTAAGAGAATGATACAAACAATAATGTATCAAATACAATTAAAGTAGAGAATAAGATGTCAATGACAATGAATAAAATATTGGAGTATTGAATATAGAACAAAGAAAATTCTTTGGTATAAAGAAAGATTATGAAAAACAATTATGACCATGATTCTTAATAGGAATTAAATATAGGTTTTATGGAATTAATTCAAGATCTTGATAAGTTTTAAAAATAATGACATTCATTATTATATTGAAAGAACAAATCAAAGGAGAAAGACAAGCAATAGTAAAGTGATGTTTTCAAAAGGTCAATCCAAGTCAAAGGTAGAAAACAATGCTTTCTAATATGAAAGACCATCATTAATGAATAAAAAATTGCAAGGTAAGACAAATGAGATACCATGATTTAGAGTAGTAAAGGGGGAATGTGCAGAATTTTCTTGGCATAAATGAATGAAAGAAATATAAGAATGATAGTCTTGGAATAAACAACACTTTCAAAAAATAGTGATACAATTATTTTCAAACAAAGCCAATAAAATAATGATATTCATTATCAAGATAGTGATGTCAAAGAAAGAGGTGTAGTTATGAACTAGAGGAGAAACCTCAATAATAGATAGTAGTCATGTTGATCAATCAACATACTATGTTCATCATTCACAATTCACAAGTACAGTGAGGAGAATAGTAATTAATAGATTGTGAAGGATCATAATAGTAGATATCAATATAATGCAAATATAAGGATTGAAATCTCATAATAGTCAAAGGTATGGATAGAAATAGTCACTTTGATAAGGATGTTCATGAAAAGAGAGAAAATTAAATGATCAGTGGAAAGAGATAAAAAGAATAACAACCAAGGTGATCAAAATAGTGATTCATTAGGAATGCAAAGGATAAGGGACAACAACAAGGTTACTATTTGAAAATAGTGACATTTTATGACAAGATTCACCGTTATTACTAGCTACATTTATAGTTAACATATATGATTAAAATTGTCAATGCATGGGGAAGAAAGAGAAAGGAATATAATGTAGTATACCAATCATATATAGAAATAGTATTGTACAAGATCATGATAAAAAAGAAGTGTGAAGTGTCATGTATAAAATAGTGATAAGCTCATAATGAAAATACAGGATAGTGATTTCCTATGTGCTAATATAGAGATATATATGCCTTCAAGATAGAATTCATGTGTGATAAAAGCATAGAGAGAAGAGATGGATACATTGCCACTAAGAACAAAGATTACTTCCCATTTCATTGTTTCTTTAATACATTCACTTTCAAAAAGGATTCCAAGCTTTAAACGATACAAAGTTCATGTGTTGGAGGGAGAAAGACCTTCATGAAAGATAGTGAAGAAGTAGAAAATATTAGAAGACTAGACACTATCATAGAAAATAGAGATAATCTTCTTCCTTGGTATTATCATGTAGTAATGAAATATGAGATGTAATCATAAGTATTATCGTGGCAGTAATCAATCATGTAAAAGTAGTACAAAGATAATGAAATAAAAGTGTTATAAGTACCAACTCAGTAACAACAATCTAGTACAAATCACTATCATAGAAGAATGGTGAGTTTGAAGAAGTGACAACATGATGCAAAGTAGAGATAAGTTCATTGATATGAGAATAGAAAGGTAAATGGATATCAAAGAAATGAATGAAGCAATTGAAAATAGTGACAAACCATGTGAAAAGCCTGTGTGGAAAGGATTCAAAATAGTGTTCAAAGGAAAATGTAGTTGTTTTTGTAATGAACAATTAGGAGAAATATACCTTCTCTGAAAATACATAACTAATATGGCTTGAAGCCAATTTTTTGTATTTGATTTAAAAACCCTAAATGTATAAAGGCATGATAGTGATGAATCTATGTAATAGGGAATTGAATGCATAAGATGGCATAGTAATCATAGAAGGCTAAGGTTAGGTCTTATATTAGAATTTGTGGATTTAATAATGTTTTAAGGTCCTAAATGGACAAATTTCTAACTCCTGGAATATAGAGAGTCAATTAAATAAGTCTTAGTGTTTAAAGATTTGAATATGTAACAGTTAGATGCCAATTGGAGGGAAAAGCCTAAAAATAGACTTTCTTGCATGTTTGGGAATCCCAATCGATTTGGATCGGTTATGGGAGTTATTCTAGGTCTATGTAAGCCTTGGAAGGTATGAGGGCACGGGAGGTTGAGTTAGTGGGTTCATATTGTATGGAATGTATTTTGTTGAAGCAATAAAATTTTGATTTCTTGAAAAATTGAGGCATTATTGGATGTAGCTTTGTTCTATAAGCTTGAGTGTGATTGAATAATGGTTTTAGAAGTGTTTTAGAGAAATTTTAGATAACTTATAACTTTATTTTTGCAATTTTGTTTTGACTATCCTGTAGTACACAATTTTGTTTTGATTTCCACCATGAATTTGTAAGATGCATCCCATTTTTTTACATATTGTTTATTGGGGATGGATAAACAATTGTAACATACCTTTCTAATATGAATAATTTAGGAGTGAAGGCTGTTTGCAGAGTTCAAGAGAGGATGATTGAGATTGGAGAGTGTTGAAGGGTTATGTGCATGGTGCATGGTTATTGTAGCAGAATATATAGCCACTAGAGGGGGTGATTTTATGATAGAATCTACTTTGGTATGGTCAGGGGATGATGAATCATCCATAAATTTATTGGTATGATGGTGGGAAGAAAGACATTGGTCGAGCCCTAGATTTTAGGGGTTTTGAGGAGAAAATTAGGTATTTTGTACTTAGGAAGGTCATAGCACCAAATTGGTTGTAGAATACTTGATTTGGGGTCATTTAAGGACTCTATTGAGGGTCTCAAGGTCTGGTGTGAAGAAACAATAGTAGTTTCTTTATAAATGTGATAGAATTATCCCTCCTAGTTCAGGAATAGTGGAAATTTTGACGAGGTTGGTCTAAAACACAAGGGGTTGGTTTTGGGATATGTTTTAAAGATGGGAAAAGGGTATTTTAATATGCAATGTGTTTGCAAATTTTTTTGGGAATATTTTTTGAAAATAATTAAAAACCCTCACTGATGTACTACTAGGACTGTGCAAGAGTGGACAATTTGGTGAAAGGAGACAGAATGTCCACAAGGAAGAGTTTTTAGCTTGGAGCGAAGATGAAATAGGTATGTTGGGATCCTTACGGGTGTTTGAATCACCATTGTGTGGAAGGATCATGAGTGTGGTTGCAAAAGTCTATTGAATGAAGGATGCATAGCATGGAATTGGATCATGATTGAATGGTTTGTGTATGAAGGAGTGGATGAACACAAGATGTGGAGTCTAGTGGAGTCTAGTGGAGTCTAAGGTGTTTGAAGATTGACCCTTGATAGGGCTATGGAGTGGGATGGGTCCCAGAGTGATCTTTGAATGAAGATGAAGGATTTATTACCAAGAAAGAAGGAAAGAGTTACTATTCTATGAAAGAATTGTTACTTACCACTAGCCCTTAGGGAAGACTAGAATCTATAGGTATCAGTCCACCACTTATAAGGGTGGTGGACTGATAAACAAAAAAATCAATGGTTATGAATTTGAAAAGGTTACTATTTTTTCCCAAACCTTGAATGCTTCAATAAACTCAAATGTACATATGCTTCTCCCAATGACTCAAGGTGACATGTGTGATACCTATAGATTATATTTAGAGGATTTTGAAAGGTTTCGAGGTTAATTGTGACACCCAAAGTTCCCAACTCCCCAATCTTCTCCAAACTACCCAGAGACTTAATTGTCTAGTTTAGTAGCCATGCAGTGACCTTTATAATACTTTAACTTCAAAATTCCCCAAAACATCCAAGGAATAAAATATTGTTTTAGATACCCTTTATTGAATACTTCAACATATCAAAGGATGGACTATTTTTTTTTTGGACTGACATAAATATCTCTAACTATCCACCTACATAAATGCTTGAAACTTAATGGATTAGCAAAGCAACTCCTAGTTACCTACTTCCCTGATGTAGTCAAGCTCGGAGGATCCAATAAAGGACTATCCAAACTTGTAGCCAACAACAAGAACAACACAGCAGAAACAACACAACACAAGATATATTAATATCAACTTTATTATCTCAGAATTCCAATTACATGCAACATGCTAGGTTGTAAGGCCTTCCTGGTTAGGTCCAATTACATCAATAGATTCAACAAGATCTCATAGGATCCAACCTTATCCAATTACCCTATAGCTAAGTAGAAGAAACCAGATCTCAACTTGTGCTCGCAAGCCACCAAGCAATCTACAATCTCTGTATACCCACTTACAACTATCTGAAGCAACTTACAATCATTCAACTTATTAGCTTACTCTATAATCCTCTATCTATCTTCCCATACATCTATCTCTCTCCTCTAAACATCAACCTAGACTCTCTTTTATACACACTTGCCACAAGTCAGCTTGTAAACAATAATTAAATGACCTAGTCCGCCATACACTCTACAATGAACAGATATTAAATGCACCAGTCGGTTGTAATTAATAACAAAATACATAGGAGAATACATCAAGCTAGATTTAGGTCCACACAAGATCCAATGCCACAAATCCGCATGCCTTGAAACTCAGCACGATCCCAATGACCTCCCCAAATCATGGATGAAATCTCCAATGTCCTCCCAATCCATAAACACAAGTCGGTGAACCCCAAAAACTCATCGGTCAACAAACACACTAAGAGCCATACCACTCAATGAAAGACACAACCGAGCAAAATTCCACTGAAAAAACACCACCGAGTAATATGATACTAAGCAAGACACTACCGAGCTGCACACATTGAGAAACTACCACCGAGTAGTGTATCCCAAGTAGAATATCACAGCAACACTGAGCACCACTGAGTCCAGTCACCGAGTCCAACAGTGAAGAAATAGATCTTCCAACTGAGAATTTCCACCAAAGTTACTAAGAACCTCAGGTATCCAACCAAGTTAACTAATAAAATAGAAACTAAACCAATACATTTTTTTGGTGACACAGGATCGCCAACTACCCCAGGATGCTCCTGCATCAGACACCCCAGGTGTAAAAAGATGTTCTCAAAAGATGGACGAACATCTATTGGGATTCAACATATAGATCCCAAACTAGTTCTTGATATACAGTTCTTCTGAGTCCTCAACCGACATACTCTTTCCTCAGTTCTTCTTCTGCTTCCTTTTACCACTAGTACTTGATGATTTATCTTCATATTTATGTACACTCATGTTTTCACCATCCACTGCAACCATTTTAGGTCTACTACCAATGCTCAAGTTCCTCTTACCAAGCACTACATCCTTCAAAGGAATCAAAATAGACTTCTACCCATCCTTTAATATAGTAAAGGAATTTATTGTATAGTCATGAATAGCCTATCTATCATACTACCAAGGTCTACTGAGTAAAACATGATAAGAAATCATCTCCATAATGTCAGATAATACTTCATCTCTATAAGTACCAATGTAAAAACACACCATGCACTACTCCTTCACCTCTACTACATGACTAGCTTGCAACCAACTTATCCTATAAGGACAAGGATGCCTCAACCTTTTCAAACCAATTTTCTAAACCATCTCCTCAACAACTAGGTTGTTAGTACTTCCTCAATCAACAATCACCTTACAATGTCTACCACCAGACTTGCACATAGTCCTGAACAAGTTCTTCCTCTGACAAGAATCATCTTGCTTTGAGGACAGCAAAGTTCTCCTAAGAAAAAGATTCACACCCTCTACCTTAGGTTCATTCTTCACAACCTCATTCACCACAACATTTTGGTGACTACCAACCTTCTTATCTGCATGGGGACATTCAAATGACCGATGTCCTTCTTCACCAAAATTGTAACAAGTACCTCTAAATACACCTCTACCTATCTTTCTCCTCGGTTCAACAGGTTTTGGTTCATCTTCAACTTTTGATTTATCTTTCACCGACTGTTCTTGCTTCTCTTTCCCTTGGGAGTTACCATAATGTCTTCTCTTCAACCTATCTTTTGCCTTTAGTGCATACTGATAAGAATCCTCCACAAAGTCAATCTTCAACATACCAATCTCATCTTGGATATTGAATTTCAAACCATTAACATACCTCGCTACCTTTTCTTTATAAATTTCTCTATTCCCAAACCAAATAGTCAACTTTTAGAACTCCTCGGTATAATATTCCATAGTCATCTCCTTCTATTTAAAATTCTACAACTTCTTAAACAAATCAAGTTCATATTCAGAAGGAATGAACTTAGCCTTTAGCTTTTCCACCATCAACCTCCACCTATTGATCTTCATCTCACCTTCTTCTTCTTAGTCCCTCTACAACTCTTTCCACCATAAAGCAGCATGTCCCTTCAACTTATTCTATGCCAACCTCAATCTAAGTGGATCTTTGATGTCTTCCAGCTCAAAGTAGTCTTCTAACTCACCGATCCAATCAATCACATCCTCGGGTCTCAATGTACCTGAGAAATTAGAAACCTCAATTCAGTAGATTTTACTCAACCAAGCTCCAGATCTCTACAACCAATCATATATGTCTCCTACAAATATCTCTATCTGATCAGATCTATCATCTCCACTAGATCCAGCAACTTCAAA
>MU227494.1:4153072-4173610 GCA_018584345.1 Thuja plicata | reverse complement strand
TTAAGGAATGATTAACAACTCCACCCACTTGAGAAAGTCAAGGAATCTCAAGATTCCTTTCCTCAAGTCCACTTTCTCAAGCCACCCTCTTACACCCTTCCCATGCTTCTTTAAGGCTCTCATTAATACCTCATTAATGAAGATTCCTTAAGCCCATGTCTCCACCATGCCTATTGAATGCCCAAGGAATTTATTGCTCTTACACACCATTAATGAGATTTTCAACTCATTAATGCACCTTGTCCCCCCTCTCTCTCCTCATTCTTCTATAAATAGAAGGCATTTTTGAGAGAAAATAAGCCTTCATCTCATATTGAAAATGCATTGTTATGTTGCTAGGATTCATCTAGATTCATGTTTCATTTAGCTTTTCATGTTTAGGCATTGTTATTTTCTCCATTTTTAGAGCTAGAATGCATTGTTTAATGATTAAATATCTTGTTTTAATTCAAATCTTTCATGCTAAGTTGTATATATCACTGATAGTAGCATAATCTGAGGGCTATTATGTTATTAATCACACTCTTCTTAGTTAGAAAGCAATAGGTCAATATTAGTGGTTTTATATGCTCATCTAACCCCTTTTTAGCTAATGCAATGATCTATTGAAGTTTTTTGTCTTTCTTAAATAGGTACAAAAATCACACACACAATATAATATGTACTTATCAATAAAATGTAAATTCCATATAACTTGCACAGTCTCTATCGTGTAGACACAATCTACTTTTTGGTGTTTTGAAACTCTTATCTCAAATCAATAGGGATGTGAATGGGTTAGAGTAGTTTGGTTCACTCATTCATATGTTGATTTGAATGGTTTTGTGGAGTTTTTAAAGTGTTTAATCCATGTTTTGGGTGACTATTCCAGAACAGTGACTGTGAGCAACAGTGAATTGCTTTGAAGCAATGATGGATTTGTGTGATCCCTCACTTCCATGGATGGTATGGAATGTGGAAGGGTGTTATTTTATTTAATATGTGTTTTCCAATGTGTTTTTTTGTAAGATTAACATTGGAGTTGAGTTTGAGAGCACTGATTGCTTGGAAGGAGCCTTGTAAGGGTCACTTGCCCTTGGAACAGTCATAGATTGAAGCATTTGTCAATATGAGGACCTTTTTTATGGAATGGATGGTCATAATATATTTATGTAAAGGTGTTTGAACCATTATTTTGGCTGGGAAGTGATGAGATTGGTCACTTTGAGAAAGCCCTAGGTTTGTATACCTTAAATGGAGGGTTTTGTGGTTGGGATGTTAAAACGTATTGGATCATCTTGCAAAGTTTAAAATCCTTGGATTGGGATGGTATCTAGACTCTTTCTATGGGTTAGGAAGTTAGGGTGGATGTGAAAATAAGAGTTTCTTTTTATTTGGAGACCTATTGGAGGGGTAAAAGCTTGTACACCAGCAATTGTTTGTATAGATGGTTCAAAGGAGTTGCATATGGATTTGGGATATGTTATGTAGCTCTAAAAAGGGTCAAATATGACCTTATTTTCCCTAGTGTTTTAGTAAAGTTTTGTGAAATCCTTGGAAAATTGGTCTCATGGAGCTACTAGGAGAATAGGCCTAGAAAGCACCTGGTTTGGGATTTTTGAGTTGTTTAACTTGCTTGGATGATTCCAACGACTTATTGAGGGAAATTGAAGATGTTTTCAATGGTGTAGAGTGGTTGGTGGCTTCATAAGTCTTTTGTGCACTCTGATTTGGTGAAGCTTGCATTAGATAAAAGGGAATGATCCTAGAGAAGGTTTAGTTGGTCTTGTGTTTAAGAAACTTATGAAGTCCCTCAACATGTTGTTTTGGCATATTTCATGTTAAAAGACTAAATTGCAATTGCAAAAATGTTCTTGTGGTTGAGGGCTCATTTTTTCCAAATTCAAGTTCAAGTTTGCTTGATTGCCACCTTTTTCTATTCCGACCTAAAAGAAGGTATATGCACAGGTGATGAACATTGGACTCCTCCCACCAGAGAAGTTATATGTATAGGTGATGAACATGTAGATTTTCCTAAGCACTACTAGATGCTTACCTTGCAAAAAATGTACTATTGTGAAAATCGTCACAAGTTCATTTGTTGCAAGGTCAAGTTCCTAGTAATGCTTGGTCAAATTTGCATGTTTATCACCTATGCATATACCTTCTTTAATAAAATCTTATATGCACAGGTGAAGGCTGTATATGCACAGGTTTTACATGATTGTATTTTACATAACACAATAATAATATTAGTTTGTGTTTTACATGATTTCATTCCATAAATCATTACTAGAAAAAAATTGAACATATATAAATGCAATACTTTATGCTTGATATACTTAAATGGAATGCACCAAGAAGTACCAAATGATGAATGCTCAATTGTTGTAATGGAAAAGCATCAGAACTGTCCATTTCTAAAACTTGATTTTCTAGTCTTAATGATTTTTCTATAGTCCTAATGATTTTGAACATTGTTGACAAAGCGTGTTTCTTTTTTTGATTATTTGATTGATCCTCTCACCTTTCCTTACTTTGTAAATTCCATTGTCCCAATCAAGTTTTGCAGTGGTTTTTATTAGGTTTCATGTTTTTTATTATGGGGTTCTGTATTGTTTGTTTTTCTTGATAACTTAGGCCTTAAATTTGACTTTGCCCATGTCCGATTTTATACTAATTATGGATTTCACCTTCTTTTGATGGTATATTTCATTCACTCTATGTGGAATACTATTTTGTTCAATGTTTTATTTCAGCTTGATATTTCATTTTTTTCCATAGACACAGAGAAATGGACAGTTCTAAGACTACACATTTGTTGATATTGCGAGACTACACATGCTGATAAAAAAATGAGCTATCTAATTTAGGTTTACTGTTCATGATTGTAAACGGTCAATATTTTTGATGGTACTCCTTGGTGTATTCCATTAAAAAATAAATAGGTTTCTATGGCTATGATAAATGTCCCTCTGTGTTGACAAAATTAGATTTGACAAAATGGTTGTTCAGTGACTGTATCTGCCATTAGAGCCATTTCATATGCACAGGTGATGAACATGCAGATTTGCCTAAGCACTAATGGGAACTTACCCTACAACACATGTAATATTATGAAAATCATCACAATTCCATTTGTTGTCAGATCTATCTCCTAGTATTGCTTGGTCAAATCTGCATGTTTTTCACCTATGCATATACCTTTTCTGATCAACTCTTACATTGACTATGACCTTTTCAATACCTTAAACACCCCAAAACACCAACTTATTTCATAATACTACCCATGATCCCATACACAATGACAATGACATACTATACAACATTATACTCCTCCCACTAGAGAAGGTATATGCACAGGTGATGAACATGTAGATTTTCCTAAGCACTACTAAGAGCTTACCCTGCAACAATGGTACTATTGTGAAAATCATCACAATTCCATTTGTTGCAGGGTCAAGTTCCCAGTAATGCTTGGTCAAATTTGCATGTTTTTCACATGTCCATATACCTTCTCTGATCAACTCTTATATGCACAGGTGAAGGTTGTATATGCACAGGTTTTACATGATTATGTTTTACATAACACAATAATAATATTAGTTTGTGTTTTACATGATTGCACTCCCCAAATCATTTCTGGAAAAATTTTGAACATATATAAATGGAATAATTTGTGCCTGATATACTTAAATGGAATACACCAAGAAGTACCAAATAATGAATGCTCAATTTTTGTAATGGCAAAGCATCAGAACCATCCATTTCTAGAACTTAATTTTCTATAGTCTTAATGATTTTTCTATAGTCCTAATGATTTTGAACATTGTTGACAAAGTGTGTTTCTTTTTTTTTATTGATCCTCTCACCTTTCCTTACTTTGTAAATTCCATTGTCCCAATCAAGTTTTGCAGTGTTTTTTATTAGGTTTCATGTTTTTGATTGTGGGGTTCCGCATTGTTTGATGTTCTTGATAAATTAGGCCTTGAATTTGACTTTGGCCATGTCCGATTTTGTGCCAATTATGGATTTCACCTTCTTTTGATGGTATATTTCATTCACTCTATGTGGAATACTATTTTTTCAATATTTCATTCCAGCTTGATCTTTCATTCATTTTTCATATACATGGAGAAATGGACAGTTCTGAGACTACACATTTGTTGATATTGTGAGACTACACATGATGATAAAAAAATGAGATATCTGATTTAGGTTTACTTTTCATGATTGTAAACGGTCAAATTTCTTATGGTACTCCTTGGTGTATTCCATTTAAAAATAATCAGGTTTCTATGGCTATGATAAATGTCCCTTTGTGTTGAGAAAATTAGAGTTGAGAAAATGGTTGTTCAGTGTTTGTATCTGCAGGTTGCAAACAAATAATCCTTCTTACACAAATATTCTAGTCAATGTACAAGTAACCAGTAATTCTATTCAAGAAAGACCAGGTCTGACAATATCAACCTAGAACAAAATAAGAAGACAATTGCTAGATTGTGGTCTAACTTTAAAAGAAAAGGTGATGGAAAATATTATTGTCCCTGCAAAATTTGCAAGGGCTTAAAGACTCAGATATATCTAATCAAAACAGCTAAGAATATTGTAGGCAACATGGTCACATTAAAGGGGGAAACAAATTTCATCCATTCATATGTATTTCAATATATTATTTTAACAATTTATATACATAAGAAATGAATTGATGATGACATCATGGTCATGGTTAATTTAAGGTCATCATTTTGATATAGTTCAACAACCTTAGTTTCATGTTATGGACCATGAGAATCTGAAGAATGTGGATTTCCAAATGAGGGAACATGGAGGTGTGAATATCAAAGTAGAAGGTAATGATCCCATGGAAGAAGATCACGATGATCAAGATGATGGTACCGGTGCAACTGATAATGATGATGAAGGTGACCTTGATGTACCTATACTTGAGAAGGCATACGATCCCCTATACAAAGTCTCCCAAACAACTCTTCTTATCGTCGTATTTTTCTTGGTGAGCTTGAAGGTTATGAATGGTTTATCCAATGTAGCAATCACACGTATGTTAAGGTATGTCATATATGTCATCTTTTTTAGTCATAATTTCCTTATAGTTAACAAAGGATGAATCATGTACCAATTAATATTCTTTATATTAACAAATTATATTTTTGGTCGTAGGTTGATAGGTGAGTGTTTGTTACCACCATCAAACATTCTACCTTGCTCGTACTGATAATTATTTGTCATTATGAAAGATATTATAATGGAGTATCAAACAATACATGCATGTCTGAATGATCATATTATATATCATAAACAACATGAATTTGCAACAAAATACCTTGATTTTCATATTAGTAGATATCGATCAGATCAAATAACAAAAAAGGTGTCTTGCAAGGTTCTTCGATATATTCTCATTATTCCACATCTGCAACAATTATTCAAGTGCAATAGCTTGGCACAATTTATGGATTACCATGCACACAATAGAAGTGGAGATGACATTATGAGAATGCCTACGGATGGTTTGGCATTTAAGGAAATAGAGAAAACTTGGCCACACTTTAAAGAACCTCATAATCTTAGGCTTTCATTGGCAATGAACGGTGTCAATCCGTTTGGAGAGATGAGATCTGTTTACTCAGGGTGGCCTATTTTTATTATCAATAATAATATTCCTCCTTGGATGTCCATAAAGAGGGACCACATAATGTTGGCAATGATTTTTCCAGGTATTTTTCATTTAATAGTCATCTAAATTAATTTATTATAAATAATTCATCAAAATGGTCATAATAATTATGTAATATTTTTGTTCATTCAACTAGGTAAGTACCAATTTAAAGATATGAATGCATATATGGAGCCCCATATCGACGATTTAATGGTGTTATGGAATGGGGTCACTATGTATGACATCTCTAGACCAATAGGACAAAGACCATTTCAATTCCATGGAATGCTTGTATGGACAATACATGATGCCCTTGGGCTAACATATTTTTGTGGTATGTTCTCCTATTCTTTTTTGGTATGTTATAGTGCTAACACAAAATTAACATATTTAATCCAATTATACACAATCTTGTAGGTCTTCAAAAAAAAGGGAAAATTTGCATGTTCAGTTTGTTGTCCAAATATGAAATCTCATCATTCAAAAATTTTAGAAAAGTAGGTGTTCGATGAGTATAGACATTTTCTCCATAGAAATCATAAGTACCAAATTACCGAAAAACATCTTTTCAATGGGAAAGAAGAGACTACATCAAAGCCACAGAGAAGACACCTCACCTATGGAAGTTGGAATACAATAGAATAAATCATTGAGGTAATGTCATCCCATCTGATGGTTTTTGTTTGAAATTTATATTTTGACATTGTGTTTTATTTACTAATGATGTAATTGGTGCTTATGAAGGTCGTCAAGGCATTAATTACCAACTTCCAAAAGGACTAAAAATTTATCCTACACAATTTAGTAGGTTGACATACTACGAGCAACTCTCAATCCTACATTTGTTTGATGCTATGCATATTAGAAAGAATGTAACAGAGACATTATGGAAAATATTGGATGGAAGGCATGACAAAGACAAAATTGTCAAAATTTGTAGTGACATTGAAGAATCCAACTATCCAATGAAAAATGACATTTGATCAAATAACAATGGAGACCATATTGATATAAGTGCCCTTCCTTGGTTATTTTCAAAGCAGCAGAGCAATTCTATAAAAGAATTCATACAAAAAATATGATTTCCCACAGGATTTTCTGCGAACATAAACAATCTCATATCAAAGAAAAGTAAATTTGGGACAGGGATGAAAACACATATTGGCATACATTTATTAAGGTAATTTATGTTATTTTGTATTCACTATATATTTTTATACTACATGTAGTTTTCATTGTATTATTTTATAAAATATTAAAAAGATCATTTTACAATAATTGCAGTGCGTTCTACCTCTATCTCTCCCACACCACTTCAAAAATAGTGTCAAACAAGTTATATATGATCTTGAAAAATACATGAGATGGTTATCATTGAAATAAATCAATAAAGAAGATATTAAATATTGGAAGAGAAAAATTACTCATCTTATGTGTGAAATGCAAAAGTGTCTACCTTCCACATTTTTCAATGCACAAGAAGACTACCTCATACATCAAGTTGAGGAGATTGAATTGTGTAGAACTGTACAAACTAGATCAATGTGGATGGTTGAGAGGCACTTGAAATTTTTGAAGGGCTTGGTTCGACAGAGAGTGCATCCTGAGGGTTCTATGGTAGAGGGATATATGGTATACTAGACCATGGTATATATTAGTGAATATATTCCTAAGTTTGCAGCAAACATCCATGTAGATCACATTTGGGATCCCGACTCCATTATCAAATTCAAAGGGGAGTACTTGATGGGGAAAGGTATATTGATGAAAGTGAGAGGTAATTATAAGATGTTATTATAGTTAATTAATTCTTATACATCTTCAATATAATTTATTTGTAATTGGTCCTTTTTTTATACAATTGGTCAAGAGTGGGATGCAATACATTTATATATTGCGAAAAATCTTGATTGAATGACGGTATGGATTAACGATGTCAAAAAAATGGTTTCTCATTAACATGGGAAGGTGTTGCTTAATTGGTTAGAGAAGCTCATCGTAATGGAGATTCCAATGTTACGCCAATGAAAATTGATCTAGCATATGGTTTAAGAGGTAGACAGGTACGTAAAATTTTATTAATGATCATGACCCATATGTTTCATATCAACTCACGATGCAAATAACTTTCACACGCTTGAAAAATTACAGGTCAAGCACCACAAAGCTATGTACTATCATGGCCACAAATTTTACATAAAAAAGTTGGATGACACGAAGAAAACTTGTGAATCTAAGATAATTGTAGTCTTCAAGGTCACTAATATTTCATCTAGAAATGACATGCATCCTCAACAATCTCAAAATTGATACTTTGGCATCTTGGATGATATACTTGAGTGTGACTGTAACTCCTTCAAATTAGTTCTATTCATTGGAAAATGGTACAGGCTACGACTGAATCAAAATGATCCTGGTAGAACTGTTATTCAACATGATAATGGATTTACAATGATTAATACAAGATCATTTTAGCCAGTTGGAGATGAGCCCTATGTTCTTCCAAAACAATGTGAGCAAGTTTTTTACTTAGAGGTTCCACATAAACTGGGTTGGTCATTTATTTTTAGACATGATCCAAAAGGAAGGTCAATAAAGTATAATGTGATGGAAGAAGAAGATACTAAAGAAGAAGAAGAAGAAGAAGAAGATGGTGGTGGTGGTGGTGGTGATGATGATGATGATGATGATGATGATGGTGATGGCGATGGCGATGGCGATGAGATGGATGAAGAAGATGATCAATGACATGATTGAAATGTAAAAGGTATGTGATTTAATTATTTATATATATTTAATATTGATTTATTTATGTATTCAACTCTAATGGCATGGTATAATTAATTAATTGTGTTCAATTCTAATGATTACAACATATGTGATTTATGATTACCAATGTATTGCTTATGATGCTCAATTAATTGTTGTTGATTACATGTATATATTTTGTTTGATTGTCACCCTTTCTGGAAACAGACAATTGACTACACACATCGTCACCCCTTATGTTAACGATCTTGCATTCCATATATAAGGTAAAGGTAATTTGTTCATGTTTACGATCTTTCATATTTTTCATGTTTGTGATCTTGCATATTGTTCATGTTGTCTTCTACGTAATTTGTAGCATACATATCATGTAATTTTTAGCTAACTTAAGATAAATGATTCACATATGCAGTAAATTTAACCCCTTTGATGAGGATCCTGCACAGTGACATGGATCAGCAGGTATAAGTCAATGCACCCTATCGAAATAGTTTATTAATTCCTTTCTTTCTCTTTACGCCCATCTTCATTGAGTGGTTTAATAATAAGATATTAACTTGCTCATGATTTAATAGTACTACCCTCAACATCAATTTTATGGCTGACTTCATCAACATTACCCTCATTTAGCAAAATATCTCACTCCTTACCAACTATATATCTCATTTGATGGATTGTAGGAACCACCAAATAGGTACTTGTGAAATCTATCTTCCTTGAATGAGGGAAATGCGGGAATGGTAGACAAAAGTTTGACATGTAGTATGGCTAAAATAGGGAGATCAACTAGAGGTCAAAATATTAGAAAAAAATTCAATAAACACATGCAATTTTTCCTTGTTGAAGGGGGGTCATGTTCTTATGATGATGAGACCAAAGGCAACATCAATGTGCCCTTTCAATACACACATCTTGAGAAAGAATGGGTACCTAAGGAGCTACCTCCAATTAACACTGATTTTTGTGTTAACGAGAGGATATATCGCATAACTCCATCCTCATTACATGGTTTGGGCCTATTTTCCATGGATGGGATAAAGGTATGTTACAACAAATTTGTTGAATTGATGGATTATGTCAGACCTTGTTACAATTACAATGATTAAATGTGGATTGTTCGATATAAAAAAGTATGCGTAGGTATGCACTATCAGCAAATTATATACAATAGAAAGAAAATTATCAAAGTAAAAGATTTTCTATGTACATTGAAGGGAGACCAAAAGAAACAGGGAGTATTATGGGTTTTATTTAAGTAGTACGCAGCCTAGGTCAACTAATAAGCAACCCAATTTCATATTTGAGGCGCGTGAGGGGAATCATATTTTTGTATGTGTGATAAAATCAATAAGTGCAGGGGAAGAACTGCTAATAGATTACCATTTGAATCACATAGATACAAAAAAAGTTACTATCATGGGGGTGGTAAGTACTACATGCCATTTAAACTAACCTCATGTTTATGACTCCAATATACCATTTTATTAATAAGTTTTTTTTCTAAGTCTATTGCTTTCAGTTCGCTGCATTTTTTATATTTAATCTTTGTCACAGGACGACATGGATCCCCCACATGATAGAGGTCGCAGGGATGTTCCTTTCACCCATTCTTCAGAAAAGGTAAACATTATTGTAATTTTACAAATTAGATTGTTGAAAAATGTTATATTATTGTGTTCTTTTATTTAGGGTTTTGGATTTATTCTGATAGTTTTACTGATATTCCTGTCACAAATTGATGTTCAAGATAGGGGAAAAGAACCTGCAACAACAAAGGTAATAGTTGTAGATACGGATGAGGATATCCCATATATCCCTAACCCTATAAATACGATGAAGAAAAAATTATAAAAAAAAGTCACTGCAAAAATTATTCACATTTTGGATGATCCAAATCCAACCGAGGAGGTGTTGAAGAGGAGTGATAAATTGATGTTGCAAGCACGTCATTATGAAGTAAGCAATAATGAATATTTTGTTATAACAAAAGTTCAGTAAATTTGTATATTTTATACTCTTTTATGTCATGAACTAAAATATGTATGTGTTCATTTTATAGGATTTTTTGTTTTCTCAAGTACCTGGTCATGGACGTCGCGGTGAGGTTGGTACTAGCAAAACTCCCACCTCAAGTAAAATAGTCCTTAACTTAACAAGTTACAAGGATTTTTTTCTTTGGAATGTTCAAAAATTTCATTGGACTTACTGATTAGAAATGTACATTTTTCATTGGACTTACCGATACCATAGATACAGCTATAGGAAAAGGTACATTTACAACTAATTCAAAATTTCTAAGAAAATCTTCACTCAAACTTTATTGAAAGCTACTTTTACTTTAATTATTTCAGAATGCCTTTGCTAACAATGTATTGTTCAGGCCATCAAGTGCAGGTATCTCCTACTACAAGGAGTGACCATCTAAGATTGTTGAGTGCAATGTCGGCAACAAGGAGCATGCAAACATCGATGTCTTCACGGTTTATGCCTGGTAAACCCTTGGCTTGATATATTTGGTTTTGTGTTAATTATGATTTGATAATTTGTACTTTAATCTTGGGTGCATCTCATAGTGGATTAATTTTGTGTAGTATGAGATACATTGGTGGCTTCTACGTCGGATACAGATCAGAGTACATGTACTAGGCAAGTACAAAGGTATCCGGTTAGGAGTTTGCACAGTTGCAGAGACAAGAAGCATTGTTTGATTGATTGGTTTGTGTCAATATTGAGTGGGAGAGTGTAGGGGCATGTGACATGGTCATGTGTATACAATGAGGAGTGCAGAGGAGCTCATTAGAGCACATTGGGAGACAAAAGAAGATAGACTAGTCAACATACCCTAGAAACGCTTAAAAATAGGGGTTTGTTGAAAGTCCTATGTACAGACACTCTGGAGACAATAAGACCTAGGAAATCTTGAAGCCTAGGAGGTCCTTAGAAATAATCCATAGTCAGTTTGGTGGGTTGTTAAGGTTGATTGGAAGGTTTTCCAAGTTTGGTGATTTTAGGAGGCCTAATTGGGCTAAAAAGGCTACAAGGCCTAGAAACTAGGAAATTATGAACTCGATGGGAAATATTTGAAAGAACCTATCAGAATGGATCAATATTGATTGAAAGTGAAGGGGAAATAGTGGGAACACCTATTTCTATTGCCAAGAATAGGCTGGGAGCATAGTTTCCTTGATTGAGCCTATGGATGCACAGTAGATTTGTGAAGGATTAAAGAGTGTTTTAAGTTGTTGGAGAGATCTAGTTGGAGTAGAGGAACCATAGGAGTTTCCTCCAATTAGGGGAGAGTGAATTACCCTAGTAAGGTCATAGGAAGGACCTTGAGAAGAGAAAGAAACCTCTTGTGTGTTGGTGAGAGCACCATGGTGACAAATGCAGAGTTGGCAAGAGATTTTTCAGAACAGCAAGAAAAGAATAGACTCCTGGAAGAAGCTATGGAGGAGATGAAACATAAATTGGAATAAGATGCAGAGACTGCAAGCAAAGTGAAAGAACACTTAGAAGAGGATAAAGATAAAGGAAAGACTAAGATTTAAGAGGATATAGAACCAGAACCAGACCCTCCTTTACCTAAGGAAACCTTCCTCAAATCCCTTAAAGTACTAAATGGAAAAGCATTAGAAGGTATCCTTGTATTCTCTGGCCAAATAGATGTAGAATTGGTGATGGAATGGATTGAAGGTATGGAAAATCACTTTAAATGTGGTGGGATTACAAAGGCACAAAAGGTGAAGATAGCTAAGTCAAGGTTGAGAGGACAAGCACTAAGTTGGTGGAAGTTTTTGCAAGAAGAAAGAGAAAGAGAAGGGAAGAAGCCAATAGCCAATTGGAAGGCTATGGTGGCTAAGGTAAAATAAAATTACCTACCTGAGGATTATGATATCCATCTACATAAAAAGACACAGAATCTTAGACAGAAGGACCTAGATGTAGCTTCTTACACTGAAGAATTTTAGAAATTATGCCTTAGGTCTAGAGTGCAAGAGATATAAAGCATCAAAGTATCTCGGTATCTCAATGGACTTAGGTTGAACATTCAAGAGGAACTAAGCCTCTTTACCCTAACTTCTATCCATGGTTGTTTCCAAATGGCCCTTAAGGTGGAAGACAAACTTAGAAAGAAGAAAGATTCAAGTTATAGGGGTAGAGGAAGAGGCAAAGACTCTAAAGGAGGTCATAGATGAGGTTCTAGTGGCAGAAGAAATGAAACCAGAGGCTAAGGAGACTCCAAGCTCATTGAACAAACAAATCAGTCAAAAAATAGAGGAGGCTATGGTAGAGGAAGGAGTTATCATGGTGGTGGAAGAGGTAGATATGGTGGTTTTGGAAGAAGCTCACATTTTGCTTTAATGAAATGTTATAACTGTGGACAATTGGGTCACCCTTCCTATAGGTGTCCACATAAGTCAACATCTTCACAAGGAGAAAAGAAAATTGCATATGTGCAAGAATAAGACAGTACTAAACAATCTAAGATAAGTCTTGATTCAAAGAAGGGAGAAAACTTAATGCTTAGGAGGATTTTGATCAAAGAACCTAACAAGGAAGAACACAAACAAAGGAGAGAATTATTTAGGGAAAAGTGTAAGATTCTTGGAAAGGTGTGTAGAGTCATTATAGACTCAGGGTCAATATATAATGTGATATCAGAGGATGCAGTACAGAATTTGAAATTGAATAAGATACCCCATGCTTACCCCTACAAAGTAACTTGGTTGAATAAGGGGCAAAACATATTGGTTAATGAACAAGTATGGGTTGATTTCACTATAGGGAAGTATCAAGACAAGATACTTTGTGATGTTTTATTAATGAATTCGTGCCATATGTTGCTTGGAAGACCATGCCAGTATGACAGAGAAGCGGTCCACCATGGCAAGGAGAATAAGTACTCATTCAAGAAGAATGGAGTTACTTATAATATTCAGTCTTTGATAGAGGAGGATGTAGTGGAGAGGATGGACACTAATACACTCCCAATGAGTGGAAAATAATTCCTACAAGACATGAAGGAGGAAGGAGTTAGTTATACAATCTTGGTGAAACCAAAGGAGGAAAAGGCACCCAAACAAACATCTATGCCTACAGAATTCAGACAATTGTTGGATCAGTTCAAAGACATCATATGTGATGGGAAACCATCCACACTACCTCCATAAAGAGAAATCAGTCATCAGAGTGATTTTGTGCCAGGGGCATCATTGCCTAACAAAGGTGCTTACAAGATGACACCAGAAAAAAACAAGGAGATTGCAAGGCAAGTCCAAGAACTTTTGGACCAAGGACTAATTAGAAAGAGAATCAGCCCATGTGTTGTTCCAATGGTTTTGGCACCCAAAAAGGGAGGTAAGTGGAGGATGTGTACTAATTCTAGGGTTATAAATAGGATAAAAATTAGGTATATATTTCCAATTCCTAAAATAGAAGACTTGGTGGATTGTCTTGGGGGTGCTAAGTACTTTTCAAAAATAGACCTTAAGCGTGGATATTATAAAATTAGGATGAAAGAGGGGGATGAGAGGAAGTTTGCCTTAAAAACCACAGATGGACTCTATGAGTGGTTAGTAATGTCATTTGGGCTTACAAATGCACCTAGTACATTTATGAGGGTCATGAATGAAGTCTTCAAGGATTAGATAGGTGTGTTTGTAGTAGTCTACCTAGATGATATCCTCATCATTAGTAAACCCAAAAAAGAGCATATGAAACACCTAAAGATTGTGTTGATGAAACTCCAAGAAGAGAATTTAACCATTAACCTTGAGAAAAGTGAGTTCATGAAACAAGAACTTGTCTATTTGGGGTTTGTAGTTTCCCAAGGTAATATGAAAATGGATAAAAGAAAAGTTGAATCCATCCTAAGCTGACCTACTCCTAGGACAGGGACTGAAGTGAGAAGTTTCTATGGCTTGGCACAGTTTTATAGGAAGTTTGTGAGAATGTTTAGTGAAATTTGTGCATCTTTCCTTGATACAATAACAGGAGGAGTCAAGACCAAGTTCATATGGACCAAGGAAGCCAATGAAGGATTTGAAAGCTTGAAGAAAGAAGTGGCTACATAACCCATTCTAGTTTTACCAAGTTTTGACAGATTGTTCATTGTAGAATGTGATGCTAGAAATATATTAGTGGGTGCAGTCCTAAGCCAAGAAGGAAGGTTAGTAGCCTTCTTTAGTGAAAGGCTAAATGAAGCAAAGTCTAGATACTAATCCTATGATTTGGAGATTTATGTATTGGTTCAAGCTCTTAAGAAGTGGAGGCACTATCTATTGCCCAAGGATTTTTTTGCATACATAGAAAACCAAGATCTAAGCTACAATAATACACAAGAGAAGCTCAGTTTGAGACACATAAAGTGGATAGAATTTTTGAAATCATATACCTTCACAATCAAACACAAGAAAGGAGTAAGCTAAAAAGTTGCAGATGCACTTAGCAGAAGGTTGCTCAATGTCCAAGAGATACAGTTGTAGAGCATAGGAGTTGAAGGATTCAAGGATCTATATGAAGAGGATGCAGATTTATCAGGGATTTACAAGGTATGCACTTATTTTGATAACAATTTCCATAGTGAGTATGTTGGTTATACATTGCAAAATGGCTTACTGTTTAAGGGGAAACAAATATGTGTTCCAGGGGATCCATGAGGGAGAACCTCATCCAAGAGAAGCATAATGGCAGTTTTAGTGGGCACTTTGGGTTAAAAAAGACCCTAGATCTAGTGGAAAGATTTTATTATTGGCCCAAAATGTAGAAGGGTGTAAGGAGGTATGTTGAGCAGTGTGGGGTATGTCAAAAATAAAAGGGAACATCTTCAAATGTAGGGCTCTATCAGCCATTGTCCATCCCTAATAACCCTTGGGAGTGCATAAGTATGAATTTTATAGTGGGGATACCTAGAACACCAACTGGTTTGGATAGTGTGTTTGTGGTAATGGAAAGATTTAGTAAAATGAGTCACTTTTGTGTGTGTGATTTTATGCACCTGCTAAGAAAGACACATTACTTCAATAGATCATTGCATTAGTGAAAACAGAGAATTAGCAAGCATAGCAGTCACCAAAATTGACCTATTGCTTCCTATCTAGGAGTATGAAAAATGACATAATAGCCCTCAGATTATGCATATTTTAGTCACATATACAACCTAGAATGAAATATTCAAATGAAACTATAAAGCTTAAATATGATCAAAATCACAAGAAATATGCTTAAGAAATATGCATTTAAGCTCTAAGAATGAATATTATAATAATACAACTATTTGGAGCTAAAAAGAAATATGAATCCCTAAAAAATGTGAACAACATAAGTCTACTCCTTCAACTCTGCAAATATGGGCATCATAAGAATGCTTTCAACTCTTTAAAATTCAGGGCCATTTGAGCTCAAAATCCATCCAATTTATAGAAGAAATGGAGGAAGGGGAGAAGACTCTAGAAGGGAAGCCATTAATGAGGAGTGTGGAAAATAATGTGTAAGAGTCATTAATGTTTCATTTATGAAAGCATTAATGAGGTATGGGTGAGGGTTTAAGAAGCATGGGTGAGGGTTTAAGGTCAAGCTTGAGAACTTTGACTTTTGAGGGAGGGTTGAATTCCTAATCACAAAATTAGGAATGTGAAAAGCTTAGGGGTCGCTTAAGATTAGGATTAAGGCTTAAGATAGGTGATTAAGGAGATAGAGATGGGAGGAGAGAGAATGAGTGGAGGGGGGATTAGCTAATTAGGGTTAATTAGCTAATTAAGAAGAATTAGCATATGAGAAGGGGTTGGGATAAGTTTGAACTCATGGTTGGGTAGTTGAGATTGGTTAGGTTAGAGGGAATATTAATGAAATGAATTGTTGTAATAACATATTCACTCAATAATAGGGATTTTAATTAATTATTTTAAGCTTTTGATTGCTTTGTAATAATTAATTAGGACTATAGCCAAATTGAATTAATTAGGCTAGGGGATTGATTTTGCAAGTGATGATGTATAATTAGGATTTCATTAATTCCTTTTAAATTAATTACCTTAGCCATGTTTTGATTTGAATTGATTTGAATTGAATTGAATTTATTGGATTGGCTAAAGCAATTAATGTAAATTAGTGATTAAATCACTTAGGAAATTAAATCTGATTTGAATGAATTATGCCAGCCAATTGAAGAGTTGTCTTGACATAATTGGGGGTATGATCACACTTAGGGAAAATAGAGTCTATGGTCAGAGAAGACCAAATTAGGGTGGTTACATTTTCCCCTCTTTAAATTGATGTACGAGTAGCACATTGATTCAAAGAAATTTTTTTATGTTGACTTCAGAAAGTTTGAGAATTTTTCTCATGATCAAACGAAATGTCTGATGTTATTAGTCTCGTACTTGATTGAACTAAATTTATAGAATTTATTTTGAACTTGATTGTCGTACAAAGGTCAATAAGCAAAGATCTTAAAGATACCAATTCTGAACTTGGTTGTCGTCCAAAGATTGATAATATTGATTCCAAACTTGGTTGTCGTCCAAAAGTTAGTATGAAGCTGCCAGGAGCTTAATAAGAATCTAAGAAAAAGTAGACATAGGATATCCAACTTGTCAGAACCGAAGCCTTCAATCCAACAGTTCTGACTTAGTCAAGGAACCATCATGCCTTTTATTTTTTTGATAACGAAGTCATTTTAATGTTGTTTTGAGCAAGAATTTGATTGATGATAGTGTGATCATGCCCCATTGGGAATGAAATCGAAGGAAAGAATAAAATCCTTCTTTTGAAATGATGTATCACTTGCATAGAGCGGTTAGGTCAAGAAAGAATGGATTAGACGAATTGAAGAAATGAAGGTGTGTTTTTGAGAAAACCCACTTGTACCAAGTTAATCATGTTTAAAAAGTGAGTTTGATTTCGTTCCCGATAGATCAAAGATTTCAGGAATCATTGACTATGTTATTAACTTGGATTTCAGATGAACCAAGAATAGAAATGATTTTGAGCTTAAATCCTTATTTTTTTCTTTCAAATGAATCATGTAATCTCTAAATGCATCTATATGCAGACTCTTAGGACTGTCACTGATTTGTATACATTGTAGCATGTTATTATCATTGGGTGCTTTTTGGAATGGATACCACTTGATGGTACAATTGTCACTAATGCCCACTGGTATCATGAAAGTATGAATACTATGTTTATCAGATGCAATGTCAGAAATAAACTTACGCATCAAGGCACAAAAGACAGGATGACAAGTTAGTCACTCTCCTTTTAACGATTTAGAATAAATTTATGTTCAAGTGTAATGTAAGATATGAGACCCGTAATGACCTTGAAAATTCATATCCTTGGGTACATCATGTAGCATACACCGTAGTGAGAATCTTTTTAGAAAATAGACAAGGAAAGTGTTTCAACCTCATTGTAGTTTACACATAACAAAGATCAAGATATATGCAGCTATCCACTCATGTTGGCAGCTCTTACTATAAACATCCAAATTAGGTGAAATTTATAAGATCATTTGGAACAATCACCATATGCAGAAAACCAAGAAAATGTTATGCCCTTTGTCCTTGCGACTCTTTGTCTTTGAATATACGTCATGGAGTAACTCGAAAGACACAACAACCACCAAGTGAGAATCAATCAAAGAAAACTTATAACTGCTTATATGCCCCTAATTAAAGCATCATCGGAATATAAAGAGTCATAATCAAACCAAGATTAAACTGTGTGCTTAAGTAGTATTGAGACATACTATTGATTCATTTTTCAAGTGCAGCAGAGATTCATCAATCAGAATTTGGAATGTAAACAATGTGTTTTCTTGTCTCAGTGCATGTTAAAGTAATCATGTTAGTAATTTCAATCCATGTAATGTCTTAGAAACATTTTGTAAAGTGTTGAAAAACACTAGTCTATTTTAAGTTCTTGGATGTCGAGTGTTCGATAAACACTAGTGTGTTGTCTATTACCATTTTTGGAGAGGCGAACCATCCTAGAAAAGATGCTAAGGACAACCTAGCAGATGTGAACTGATCAAGATAGAAAATATGCCCCCAGTGTAGAATGACTATTCCTAAGACAGAGATGCAGATAAATCCCAAGCAAGGATAAGACAGGCGTAAGGAATCAGAGTCATCAAATAGCACAGGTGTAAGTATGAATATTGGAGCATCATCAGTGTATTCATAGATAGAGCATAGAGTTCGAATGATGCATGTTTCTAGGTTTTCACCACTAAACAAAGCTTCTCCTTTTTGCTACCGAGATGTCTATTTGCCAGGTTTTCATCAAGGCACTTTTCTCTTTTTTCAATATTTTTGCTATTTTTTCTTTTTTGAATGTTGTGTAGTATCAAGGCACCTGTTTGCCAGGTTTTCACCAAGGATACCTTTCTTCTAGACTTTTTCCACTATTTTTGAACTTCTTCATGATCAATTTTCTATTTTTTTGGGTATTTTCTAAGATTTTCACTGCATAGGCTCTGCTAGCCAGTTATCAAGTGTAGAACCGCTTCAAATTTAGAGTATTGATATGATCTAGAATGACATCTCCCTCAGGTGTAGCGAGCTAATAAACTCCAGTACCAAAAGTTGTAGTAATGACATAGGATCCCAGCCAGTTTGGTTCAAACTTTCCTTTCTATTCTCTACTAGGCTGGTTCTTAGGATTCTCTTTTAGAATGAGATCCCCCACTTGAAAGTGTCGTGGTTTGACCTTTTTATTGTACCCCTTTGACATGCATGTTTGGTACACTTTCAGATGATTGAACGCCTATTGCCTACTCTCATCAAGTAATTCTAAATAATTTACCCTATCAATGGGATATTTCTCATCAATAACAAGACCTTGTAAAGATACCCGCAAAGATGGGATTTCAACCTCAATAGGTAGTACTGCTTTAGTGCCCTAAACTAGGGAAAATGGTGTGGCTCTAATTGGTGTTCTAATTCTTTTTTTATAGGCCCAAAGTGCCATATTTAATTGTAAATGCCAGTCTCTGCCAGACTTACTCATAGTTCTGTGTAGGATCTTCAGAATATTTTTGTTAGATGCCTCAGCCTGTCCATTACCTTGAGGATAATAGATTGAGGAGAAATGTTGAGTAATGTGAAATTGTGTGTAGAGGTCTTCAATGTCTTTGTTTTCAAATTGGCCCCCATTGTCTATTACAATTGAAGAGGGTATCTCATATCTACAAATAATGTAGTTCAAGATGATCATAGCCACCTATTTGCCAATGGCTTTGATTAGCGACATGGCTTCGACCCACTTTGTGAAATACTCAGTGGTTGTGATGATGTACTTGTGTCCACTTAAAGAATTAAGATATATTTGTCCAACCAAATCAAAGGCCCATTTCTGAAATGGCCAATGTGTTATGAATGGGATAAGTTCTCTGGCAGGAGCATGGATAAGATTTCCATGTGTTTTTCATTTATGACATGTCTTTGAAAATTGAATAGCATCTTTTTCCATTGTGGGCCAGTAATAGCCTACTCTGAGCAGTTTCTTAGCTAATGAAAAGTCATTTGAGTGTGATCCGCATACACCTTCGTGGACTTATTTTAATGCACAATATGACTCTTCATGTTCTAAACACCTAAGAAGTGTACTATCGAGACCTTGTCGATATAAGTTATTAGTAATGAGGACATAACGCGATGTTGTCCTAATCAAGGCTTGTTTTTCATTTATGGATAGATAATGGGGAATATTTTGGTTAGTTAGGTAAGTAATGATCTTAGCATACCGAGATTGGTCGTGGGTGTTTAAAGCACAAATTACTTGGTATTCAAGTGTATCAAAGGCTGGGTAGGATAATTCTTCCACCAAGAAGTGATAGCATAATTGTTGTTCCTCCAATTGTAACATGGATGCTAGTGTAGCCATAGCATCTGCAGCTTTATTCTTTGTTCTAGGTACTTGCTGGAATGTGATGAAGACAAAGTATTTCTTTAAGTCATCAAGCAGTTTCTTGTAGGGCATCAACTTCTCATCTTTGGTCTGATAATCTCCATTTACTTGATTGATAATGAGCTGGGAGTCACCATACACATGTAACTCTACAATATTCCATTCCATAGCAAGTTTAAGACCATTTACCAATGCTT
>MU227494.1:4140071-4152954 GCA_018584345.1 Thuja plicata | reverse complement strand
TGAAAGAACCATCAAAGTACATCTTCCATGGATACTTAGTTAGATGCATAATTGTTTCATCAGGGAACTCAATTCTTAAAGGTTCATCATCTTGGAGTTGTGAATCAGCTAATTGATCTATGAGGACTTGTCCTTTAATAGCCATCCTATCCACATACTAAATGTCAAATCCGCTTAGAATGAAGACCCACTTTGCCAGACGTCCTGTTAATGTTGTCTTGCTTAGGAGGTACTTCAAAGGATCTATCTTTGCAATGAGCCTTACTGTATGTGATAGCATAAAATGTCTTAATTTTTGTGATGCAAAGACAACTGCTAAGCAATCTTTCTCAATAATATTGTAATTGAGTTCATAGGATACTAGTTTTCTACTGATGTAGTAGATTGCTCTCTCCTTTTTAGTCTCATCCTCTTGTGCTAGCAATACCCCTAGCAATGTAGTTGTAGCTAAAATATATAGGAGTAAAGGCTTTCCATGAATGGGTTCCATAAGAATAGGTGGAGGAGCCAGGTACCTTTATGTAGAAATTTGGTAAAGGGTTGTGCTTTGTCCGCAAGTTGTGACATAAACCTCCTGATTGACTGGAGTCTCCCTTGTAATGTCCTCATTTGACTAATGTTGCATGGAGGAGTCATTTCTAGTATAACTTTGACTTTTTCAGGATCTACCTCTATTCCTTTTGCTGAAACAATAAACCCTAAGAGCTTTCCTGATTGGACCCCAAAGGCACATTTCTTTGGATTGAGCATGAGTTGGAACTGCTCCATATGATCCAATATCTTCCTCAAGTCATTGATATGAGTAATCCTTTATTTTGATTTAGCTAAGGTATCATCCACGTAATCCTCCATGTTTTTATGCATCATATCATGGAATATAGTGGTCATAGCTCTTTGGTATGTAGCACCTGCATTCTTTAACCCAAATAGCATAATGTTCCAGCAAAAATTTCCCCATGCACATGTAAAGGCGGTCTTCTCTTGATCTTCAGGAGAAATTTTAATCTGGTTATAGCCTAAGAAACCATCCATTAGTGAGTACATTTGGTAGCTTGTTGTGAGATCTATGATCAGAGCAATATTAGGCAGTGGAAAATCATCTTTAGGACATGCCTTGTTTAATTCTCTGAAGTTTGTACAGATCCTGATAGATTTATCTGATTTAGATACTGGGACTACATTAGAAATCCATCCTACATAAGCGATGACTGATGAATCCAGCTTTCAATCATTTCTCTAGCTTTGCTTTACTAGTAATGCAACATGAGGATGCATCTTTCTTATTTTCTATTTTATGGGTTTGATCCCAGGAGCTATAGATAAATGGTGCATTATCAATTCAAGATCCAGCCCAGGCATATCGGTGTAAGAACATGTAAATTTGATCTTTTTCTCTTTTAGGAACTCAGTGAATTGTGTCTTTTCCTCATCTGACAAAGATTGTGCTAGGTGAACAATTTGAGGAACTTCAGTTGTGCCCAAGTTAACTAGTTGTGTTGGTTCTATCAAAACTGAAGATATTTATTGAAAGTGTTTAGGGAGGATATCAAGAATCTCATCCTTTGGCACCTCTGAGAGGTTTTCACCATCAGATACATCTTTTGTTTTTACGATTTTAGAATCTGACACTGCCACATGGTTTTCCTAGCTTGTAGCCTCTGAATTTCTTCTAGGTCTAAGAAAATACCAGTTATCTTCTTTTTATTTTTCAATTTGTGACTCAAAAACTTGATATCCTCCTGTGACATGTTCATGCTCCTTGCATTGGTGGAAGAAGGGTAAGGTTCACAAGCATTTAGATAGCAAGCCAAAGTGTAGTCATTAGGGAAGTCTAGGATAGGAGTAGGATCTATATTAGTCCAATCAATTAGGTTTAGGTTTATTAAGGACAAGGAGTCAGTTTTTGGGAATGATAGCATCACATCAGCGTCAAGACTATTAACTGACATGACATGTTCTGTTAAGTCTATCTTGTCAATGTTTAGATCAATAAGAGTCACATCTTCATTATCTAATTCATCGTTAGTTATATGTGGACCGAACTCTAGTGACTCATTAGTGGAACTTTCATCTTCATCTCTCTGTAGAAGAAGGCTCCTAGCTTGTAGCCTCTAAATTTCTTCTAGGTCTAGGAAAATACCAGTTTCTTCATCAATGAGTTGGGGAAGGGATACCTCCTCTCCTTCGGGAATGTCAACATTGTTAGGAGTAGTGTTAGAATGCTCTTTGTATTCTGATGGAGTTGCGAACATGTGAATTACATCTATTTTAATTTCCTCTGTGGCAACAGATAGATCATCCCACTCATAATCATGGGAGTCTATTATTTCTTCATTAGATCTGTTTAAGAAATCATAAATAGTTACCTGATGTACTCTATTAGCCACTTGCAAATCAAAGTGTGGTAAATCAAGGACATGTGAAACTGTGACTAACTGACACCAGTTAGGATGTGAATCATATTTTCGGGGTGTGTCTTTAGTAGATGTTGCTATCAATGGTACCTCTAGAGTGTCTTCTAATGTGTATTCTACCTGTTGAATAGTAGCTTGTGTTAACAAAGGGATATGAGTGTTTTGTGGTACCTCAAATCTTGGTACATATCTTTCTCCTTGATACTCAGGATACTCTATACCGATATGCAATAATCACTCATAGGTCCATTGTTCTAGTTCTATTTCTTCTTGTGTATCACTTCCGTCGTCAAAGATTGAACTACCCCTTGAAGAAGGGTCTTCAGATTTATTATTGAAACCTAGCCCTGTTTTATCTTTGGCATCCCCAAATTCCAGGTGTATAGGTTCAATGAGTCCTTTTCTATTGTCTCCTAAAGGTCATTTTCCTGTATACCCCATTTGTTTGAGAAGATCGTATCCTTTACCATACTTTTTCGGGGATATTTCTACATGTTTTACCTATTTTTCCTTTGGTTCCCCCTGGTAAAGCCAGGCCAAGATGGATTGTTCTTCATTATCATCCCCTTGGGAGGTAGATGCTTTAACCATACCAGTCACTTTGTGGATTTCTATCTTTTTAGATGTACTGGGTGTGAAAGATGGGGAAGACTTCCCATAGGATCTTGGTGACACTGGAAGTTCTATTAATGATTGGGTCATGTCTAGCTTGTATTCTCCCATACTAGTATTTTCAAGTTTTAAGTTCTTTCCAAAGCCTTTCATAACCATGTCTTTGGTAGTCTCAGGTACAATCTCTTTTGGAGTTTCCTTGTTATGAGGGACCATACTACCTGCTTTAACATTGTTGCAAGTATAACTGGCATCTGCAGGAATTGTTACTTCCACCCCATTATGTGGGAACTTGATACACTGGTGATAAGTAGATGGTACTTCTTGAATTTCATGGATCCAAGGTCTCCATAATAGGATGTTGTAAGCCAAGGGTAGATCCAGAACTTGACATATGACATTTCTTTCAACCGGTCTGATTCTGATGGGTAGAAAAATGAGACCTTTAGAGGATCTTTCTTCTTCATCATAAGCTTTGATAGTGATTTTGCTTCTTGAATCAATGGTTTGTTCTGAGAGACCTAGCTTCCTGATTAGATTAAGGGTACAAATGTTACACCCTATGCCTCCATCTATAAATACACATCTAACATGGGATTTATGAATTAGGACTTCGATATGAAGGAGTTGATTATGCGGATGTGTCAATGATTTATCATCTTCTTCTGAAAAAGAGAGGTAATGTGGCGCTAAAATGTGAGTAATTATTGCTTGGAATTTTTCTACATCAAGGTCCTTTGGCACATTTGCGGCATGTAGGGCTTGTTCAAGAATTTCCCTATGCACTGAGGAGATTTTAAGTAACTCAAAAATGGAAATTTGAGCAGAGGTTCATAGCAGTTGATCCACCAAGTTATACTTTGTTGCGGGAATAGTAACTATTTGTCTTGTTACTGCTGGTTTGGGAATAGTGACAATGGGTACCTTGGAAGTTGTTGCTGGTTTGGATGAGGAGTTAGCCCCTTTGATTGTGACTTGTGCTTGACTTTAGGTTACCGCATTTAATTGGAAAGAGGTGTCTTGAACACCTTTGATAGTGACCACATTAATTGATCCAGTTTTAATGTCTAACATGTTGATCATATTATCATTATTAGAGTAGGTGTAATTTACTTCATTTCCTTTGCCTTTAGATGCTTCCCCTTTCTCATAATTAGGGAATGGCTTGTTAAATTTCATATGGTCTTCATTAGTGGTGTGCCCTTCCACTTTGATCTTGCCTCCTTCAATAAGGTCTTGGATAACATGTTCGATTTTAAGACAGTTATTAGTCTTGTGTCCCTTGTTCTTGTGGAAGACACAATAACAATTATCATCCCACCATCTTGGTTTGACTACTGGTTCCCATGGTTTTGAATCTGGGATTGTGAGAACTTTGTTGTCCAAGAGTGTTTTCAAAATAGTTTCAAGATGTTCTCCCAAAGGATTAAAATTTCTTTGAGGTTTGGAAATCCATGCTCGACCATTGTTATTTTCATTGTTTGATTTAGGGATGGAGGTTGTTACCTTGGCATCTTTACTTGCTTGCATGATATTCATCAGATTGAACACTGTTGGTTTAAGGTTAACATTAGATGCATCTACCACTCCATCGTTAACAACATTTTTGTTTTTGTTTCCACCATTTAGGTTTGTTGTTGGAGTTGGTAGTTTCTTTATCACTTTGGAGAGTTATTTCTCCCTTTTTAACCATGACTTCTTCAATAAAGATGGCATTCTTGATCATCATTTCAAAGCTAGGTGAATCTTGCATTTGCAATGCATAGTTCAATTCTGGTATCAAGTTATTAACAATGATCTCCATCTTTTCTAATTCAGGAATAGCTCGTGAATACCTTGCATAGATTTTCCTCCACCTTTGTAGAAAGTGTGTAAAGGATTCATCATTTCTTTACTTTGTGTTACAAAAATCCATCATGGTTACATCGTGTTGTATATTGTAGGAGTAATGTTGGATAAACCATTGAATTAACTCCTCAAAATTTTTTACCTTAGGTGTGAGTTTTGAGAACCAATCCATAGTGTTTCCACCTAGGCTTCCTGGAAATAGCCTCATTACGTAGGTAGGTTCATGCATGTACTCTATGCTTAGAGCACAAAACTCCCTCACATGGTCATGTGGGTTAGTCCCTCCCATATATTTGTCATATTTTGGCCTTGCCATGTTGGGAGGAAATGGGACCATATTAATACTCTTATCAAAAGGAAACAGACAAATGGAGTCCAAAGAGTATTTTATCTTGGGTTCAGCCTTCTCTTGTTTGAGATTTGCAAGTTCATTTTGCATCAAGGTTAGTTGTTTGGTGAGAATAGAGATAGGAGTTGATATCTCCTTTTCCTTTAGTTGTTCAGCATCATAATCTTTAGGTAATTTTATGCCAGTGGATGCTAGATGGAGAAAGTATTTCTCTTTATCTTCGCCAATTATCTTTTCCAACATTTTTTGGAATTTCTTACTTTGTTTGAGTTTATTATATTCTTCTTCAGTAAGGTCTTCCTCACTGTCTGAACCAAACAAAGGATGGTCAATGTTTTGTTCTTCTTCACCATTGCTATCTTCGTGTTTTCATTTTTTGTCATTTTCGTATTCCTAAAAAGCCTCACTCCATTCATGAGTGGGTCTTTCCATTTCTGGGGAGTCTAAATTGAACAAGGAACTGCAAGATGTTTCTCCTTGTTGAAAGTGTACTGATCTTGGAGGTACTTTTGATTCTTTAGAAGTGTACTTTTTGCATCTTGTGTTAACCATGTATTTGTATCTCAACTTTGTCAAAGTTTCCTGATAGTGTTTAGTAGAGTCTCAACCCGTTCAAGTGAGTGTGTCTCGGTAGAAGTGTCATTTTTGTTTTGGTGGACGTAAATGATTCCAGTTTCAAAGGGTTAGAATGCCCTGATAGTGAGTTGGGAATCAAGTTGTTTTGAAAAGTGAATAAACCACACGTATTGAGATAGATTGTAAGAGTCCGACAGAACATGCAAGGTAGATGTCTGAAAAAAAATTTGAAACAGCTACAGTGAGACCAGAAAAAGTAACAAGACTAGACTAAGGAGCCAAAAGGGTATCCAAATAAACTATCTTCCTCTAAGAGGAAACTATGCAAGTGTCCATTGTCCTAGATGTGACACTCTGTGTGTGAGCAAGGAAATACAGGATGTGAGTTTTCTCCCTAGATACGATGCAATATTGTTTTGAAGTTTGTGCAAATTTGTCTGATAATAGGGTGTGTTTGCATCTTTCCAGTGAGTGAAAAATATCGAATGTGGCCAAAGGATTGAATTGTGTTTCTTGTTTGAATGATTTATTTTGTTAATGAACTTTCAGACACATCAAGCAGATTTGCATTGTTAGGGGTGAACAGACACATTCTTACGCCCTATTTTCTAAGTAGAGGATGAAAATCCTTTCTCGTTGACTTAGGTACACACTCAAATGCTAATCAAAATATGGCCATCACCAAGCACGCAATGGCTCCAGTCATGATGTCATATTAGCTGACTCCAAACGCAAGTGAGGGCACGATATGAAGAGTGTCTTGGGGCAATTACTTTTTGCCTTGCACAAGGGTTATCACCCTTTCAAGGATGAATTAGGTAGTTTGACTACAAAGTTTGGTGTTTACGATGGGGTAATCCATTCGAAACTGTCTCCCATAGAATTGCACAAGGAAAAATTGAGGCATATAGCCCTATGAGTACTCAAATATGTGTAGTCTCACAAGCAAGATTCAAGCGGTTATGCTCTATACATACCCAAGCATGTTCAAGGAATGATGTTAAAATTCTGAGAACAAAATTGATTCCGTCTTCCGAGGCTTTGGCCTATGAGGAAGCAATTATTTATAGTGATTTGGAAGGGTTGGCGTAAAACCTGTCCTCGCTTGGGTCATCCCGGGAGATTTTTTCCTCAATCGGCAAGCCCTCTACTATTAAATAAGAATACAAAGGATTGGCGAGTGTAGGATTTCTAGATTTCTGAATCTTCAAAAGAAGAAGAGCATACTCTCCTAGTCCATGCAGTTTTCTCCCAAAACACTTCAAGCAAAAGATCCTAAGTTAATGAAAGCATAAATACTTGAAAGAAAATTTTGTTTTGTTCACTTTCCCCAAAGTTAAGTGTTTTGCTTGTTCAATTACTATCCAAAATTTAGACAATTAAGTTTGCTTGTTCAATTAACCGCAATTGTTAAATGATTTGTTGTCCAATTTCATATCCAAAGGGAATTATACGATGTTACTTGTTCAATTATCCCACAAGATTAGTGATTTGCTTCGTTCAATTTTTTATCCAAGGGAAAATTAATGATTTGCAAATGTTCAATTAGTCCCACAAGTTTAGTGATTTGCCTTGTTCAATTACAATATCCCAAAATGAATTAAATGGTGAGTTGGTTTGCCTTGTCCATTTATCTCCAAATTCCTTCACAAGTATTAAACCAACTTTTGATTTTCTGATTTTCCTTAGAGGAAAAGAGCATAGTAATCTGGTTGATTTAAAAAATGATGAGAAAATGTGTTGTTTTTAAATTTTTGGACACAGAAATTGAGTTAATCCATTCAAACACCTGCAAAACACGTTAGGCTGCTAAAAATATGATCAAAATCATGAAAACAACCAAGTTAGTAAGTTAGCAATCAAATTTATCAATGAAAGAACTCTGTATTTTTGCTCTCTAGAATCCATACGATAATTTAGACCCAAAATGATAAACCCCAGAAATGATAAAATTTTGACCTCAAANGATAATATTTACCCCAAATGATAACCCTTTTACGTGAAACGATAATACAGACCCAAAACGATAAAGGGGTTACCAAGACACATTAAAGCCAAATTTTTATCTTCCAAAAATGATGTCATTGAAGTAGAATACGATATCCAAATTCCCGGAGACAATGAAAGATTTCCCGCAGACGATAGATCACTCCTGGAAATGATATCTATTTAACCTGAAATGATAAACTGCCTGCAAACTTTAAAAATGTGAAGAATAGAGAGAAAAAATTTATGAAAATTTGAGCAATCGTGCCCCACGGTGGGTGCCAGAGATGTGTGTGTGATTTTATGCACTTGCTAAGAAAGACACAACACTTCAATAGATCATTGCATTAGTGAAAACAGAGAATTAGCAAGCATAGCAGTCACCAAAATTGACCTATATATTGCTTCCTATCTAGGAGGAGTATGAAAAATGACATAAGAGCCCTCAGATTATGCATATTTCAGTGACATATACAACCTAGAATGAAAGATTCAAATGAAACTATAAAGCTTAAATACGATCAAAATCATAAGAAATATGCTTTAAAAATATGCTTAAGAAATATGTATTTAAGCTCTAAGAATGAAGATTATAACAATACAACTATTTGGAGCTAAAAAGAAATATGAATCCCTAAAAACATGAACAACATAAGTCTACTCCTTTAACTCTCCAAATATGAGCAGCATAAGAATGCTTTCAACTCTTTAAAATTCAAGGTCATCTGAGCTCAAAATCCATCCAATTTATAGAAGAAACGGAGGAAGGGGAGAAGACTCTAGCAGGGAAGCCATTAATGAAGATGGGAAGCCATTAATGAGGATGTAAGACTCATTAATGAGGAGTGTGGAAGAGAATGTGTAAGAGCCATAAATTCTTCATTTATGAAAGAATTAATGAGGTATGGGTGAGGGTTTAAGAAGCATGGGTGAGGGTTTAAGGTCAAGCTTGAGAACTTTGACTTTTGAGGGAGGTTGAACTCCTAGTCACAAAATTAGGAATGTGACAAGCTTAGGGGTAGCTTAGGATTAGGAGTAAGGCTTAAGATAGGTGATTAAGGAGATAGAGATGAGAGGAGAGAGAATGAGTGGAGGGGGATCAGCTAATTAAGAAGAATTAGCATGTGAGAAGGGGTTGGGATGAGTTTGAACTCATGGNGCTTAGGATTAGGAGTAAGGCTTAAGATAGGTGATTAAGGAGATAGAGAGGAGAGGAGAGAGAATGAGTGGAGGGGGATCAGCTAATTAAGAAGAATTAGCATGTGAGAAGGGGTTGGGATGAGTTTGAACTCATGGTTGGGTAGTTGAGATTGGTTAGGTTAGAGGGAATATTAATGAAATGAATTGTTACAATAACATATTCACTCAATAATAGGGATTTTAATTAATTATTTTAAGCTTTTGATTTCTTTGTAATAATTAATTAGGACTATAGCCAAATTGAATTAATTAGGCTAGGGGATTGATTTTGCAAGTGATGGGGTATAATTAGGATTTTATTAATTCCTTTAAATTAATTACCTTAGCCATATTTTGATTTGAATTGAATTGAATTGATTGGATTGGCTAAAGCAATTAATGTAAATTAGTGATTAAATCACTTAGGAAATTAAATCTGATTTGAATGAATTATGCCAGTCGATTGAAGAGTTGTCTTGACATAATTGGGGGTATGATCACACTTAGGGAAAATAGGGTCTATGGTCAAAGAAGACAAAATTAGGGTGGTTACAACTTTATCCCATGTAAGACAACTCATGATGCCAGTCACATTCTCATCTTTTCTTTAAGGAAATAGTAAGGATACATGGTTTGCCAACCAGTATTGTATTAGATAGGCATGTGAAATTTATGGGGCACTGCTGGAAAACACTTTGGAAGAGATTGGGAACCAACTTGGCACATAGCTCTGCATATCATCCTCAAACGGATGGACAAATAGAGGTAATTAACAGAGTACTTGGTAATTTTCTAAGGTTCCTAACTAAGGAGTATGGGAAAGGATGGGAACAAGTCATCCCTCAAGCAGAGTTTTGATATAATGACAGTACAAACAGGACTACTAGTAAGAGTCCATTTGAAGTTATGTATGGATTACATCCAAGGGGTGTTCTTGAACTTAGGGACTTAAAAGTTTAAGAAGGGGTCAGTGGACATGCAGATGAATTTTCTCATTCAATGAGAGAGGTTCATGAGGAGGTGAGAAGGACATTAATGGAGGCTAATCAAAAGGTTAAAGCTAAAGTGGATGAAAGGAGAAGAGAGTTATAGTTTGAGGTAGGATACTTGGTGATGGTGTTTTAAAAAAATCCAGAGTACAAAAAGGAATACCTAGAAAGATTCAAATGAAGAGGATTGGTCCATGTAAGGTGTTGGCTAAGTATGGCTCCAATACCTACAAAGTGGATTTGCCAAAGGAGATGTCCATTTCTCCTATCTTCAATGTGAAGGATTTGATCAAATACAAAGGCCCTGATGTCACAAAGAAGGAGTACAGTATAGACATGGCAGATGATGTGGAAGGACTTGGTGTACCTTTCCCAACTAAGCCCCAAGCTGAGAGAATTCTAGATTCTAGAGTGAAGAAGAGGACTAGGAACAAAACCTACATGGAGCATCTAGTCAAGTGGGAGCACCAACTTGAATCAGAGGCTACTTGGATAGAAGAGAGTGCTTTTAAGAAACATGGAAATAGTTTGGACTTGATTACACCCCTGGTACCTTAACTTTCTTTTTGTGGGGGGAGAATGGTGCAGGAGCGCCTTAGCATCCTAGATTGATCCTATACAATTTTGGCTTGTAGGTGGTTCTATCCAACCACCAGGGAAATAAGGACTAATGATAAAGTCCCAAGTGTGTTTTGGTGTGTGTTTTTAAGTAGGAGTCTTTAGGGTCATGTCTTTGGTTTGATCCAATAGGTTCTAGTCTCATTGTTTGCTTAAGACCTAGAAGAGTCAAAGTTGGTCAAACATTGACCAAAAACGCAAAATGGAGGGACAAATGTTTTTTTTTTTTTTTGAGTGATTTGGGATCCAATAGAGTGATTTTAGATTGATTTGAGAAATTTAGAGAAGTAGAAGAGAAAAATTGCAAAAGTTGCAAAAGTTGTTGATGACAACTTTGCAAAGTTGTCATGACAACATTTCCTGGAATGTTGCATTTAGCATTAAATGGGTCCAAATCCTGACCTTAGGGTCTGAGCACGTGGGGATTAATTATATAAGGTTAAACAAACCCTAGTTGAATGGTTGGTTGCCAAATTATATGGATTGACTTGGTGGAGACACTATTTTGTAACACAGAGAGGAGTTTTAGCCATCATCCACACCTAAATAGATTGAATGGTCTACTATTTTTCATGAAGGTTGTATTTCTTTGTGAATAGAAACATTTTGTGGATTTTATTTGAGAATTTTGTGCATTTCTTTATCTTTTTGTAAATTCTTTTGTTTCTTCTGGTTCGTTGTCCTAAACAGTGGTAACCATGTAAATATGGCTCCTTCTTGAGTTCTCGTGGTTGAATCTCAATGGAAACTTGGAATAAAGAAGGGAACTCTATATATAGTGTAAATATGCCTTTAGGGTTCATTTTATGCAGGGGAGCTATTTATGCAAGCAAACCCTAGGCAAGTACAGAGGTATCTGGTTAGGATTTTGCACAGTTGCAGAGGCAAGGAGCATTGTTTGATGGATTGGTTTGTGCCAATCTTGAGAAGGAGAGTGTAATGGCATGTGACATGGTCATGTGTATGCAATGAGGAGTTTAGGGGAGTTCATTGGAGCACATTGGGAGACAAAATAAGACTAACTTATCAACATGCCCTAGAAACCCTTAAAAATAGGGTTTTGCTGAAAGTCCTATGTACAGACACTTTGGAGACCTAAGACCTAGTAAATCTTGAAGCCTAGGAGGTCCTTAGAAAGAATCCATGGTCATTTTGGTGGGTTTTTAAGGTTTATTGGAAGGTTTTCTAAGTTTGGTGATTTTAGGAGGCCTAATTGGGCTAAAAAGGCTACAAGGCCTAGAAACTAGGAAAGTATGAACTTGATGGGAAATATTTAAAAGAACCAATCAGAATGGATCAAGATTGATTGAAAGTGAAGGGGAAGTAGTGGGGACACCTATGTCTATTTTCAAGAACAAGTTGGGAGCATAGTTTCCTTGATTGAGCCTATGGATGCACAATAGATTTGTGAAGGATTGAAGAGTGTTTGAAGTTGTTGGAGAGATCTAGTTGGAGTAGAATAGCCATAGGAGTGTCCTCTGATTAGGGTAGAGTGAAGTACCCTAGTAAGGTCATATGAAGTACCTTGAGAAGAGTAAGAAATCTCTTGTGTGTTAGATCTCCCGATCAGTGATAGATATTTCATATTGTTTACCGATGACTATTCTTGAATGATGTGGGTAACTTTCTTGAAGGAGAATTTTGATGCATTCCATAAATTCAAAAAATTTAAGGCACTAGTAGAGAAGGAATCAGGTAAGAATTTAAAGTGTTTAAGGTCTTATAGAGGAGGTGAGCTTACTTCTGCAGAATTTTTTAAGTGTTGTGAAGATAATGGAATCAACAAACAAACGTCTACACTAAGGACTCTACAACAAAATGGTGTTGCAAAGAGGAAGAACATAACTATAGTATATGTTTCAAGGACAATGTTGATTCAAGGAGAAGTACTGAAAAATGTATTGGAGAGAAGAAATTAGTATTGTTGTCTACACACTGAACCAGGTGCAAGCAAAGAAAGGAACCGATAAGGCACCTTATGAGCTATGGTATGGTCACTCACCTAGTGTTAAATATTTCAAATTCTTTGGTAGTATATATTACATTAAGAGGGATGATTACACAAGCACGTTTTATCCAAAAAAATATGAAGGTATTTTCTTGGGTTATTCTACTAAAAGAAAAGCATATAGGTGTCTCAATAAGAGAACTAACAAAATGAATGAGTGCAAATGTAAAGGTGGACATTCATACCCTAAGAAATATGGAGATTCAAGAAAGAAAGTGACAGAGGATGATCAGAAGATTGTGTATATTGAACCGGAAGTGCATGAACTAGCAGAACAAAACAATGTGGAAGAAGTGATTCAACC
>MU227494.1:4124667-4139114 GCA_018584345.1 Thuja plicata | reverse complement strand
GATGTAAATTGTCTAAGGATGATGAATCTGATAGAGTAGATACTAATTTGTGTTATAGTAAAAAGGTATTTTCACTTATTAATTAAATCATTATTGATTTAATTATTAAGTCATTTTCACTTATTAATTAAAGCATTATTGATTTAATTATTAAGTCACTTTTAATCTCTAGTTCACTTAAGCTAAACTTTAGGCATATAATAATTAATTATATTATTAATTATTATCATGCAACCTAAGTTTCTCCACCTTCTGGTGTTCGATGTCCTTTATAAGGATTGATCTCTTTGTAATTATTAATTATTTTGTAATTCCCTCTATTCCCTCTCTGAATGAATATTTTGTCTTTCAGATCATTCTGAGTTTTGTATTCAATCTTTGCTTTTGTAACAGGCTATTTTGCATACAGTGGATCTTGGTGGTTGAATTCTTTGAATTCTAACATGGTATCAAAGCCCGGTCTAATTTTTCAGGTTTGGTTTTTTTATTTTTTCGTTTTGCAGGGTTTTGTGTCAGTCAAAGTCAGGGTTCCTTTTTGCACTCTGGTCGCCATATCTTGCTCCTCCGGACTCTATTTTTTGACTTTCACAAGTCATCGAAAAGTTGGTTCCGTTCTCTTTCTTCTTGTATGGGTCTCATCGCCATAATCTGGTCCAAGTATATTTTATTCAAGTTTTTTCTTTTTTGAAATCTAGTGAATATCTTGGATGTTTCAGGTCCTGGGATCGTTTTCCTTGATGGGATGACTCCTTTTTAGTTTTTACTTATGTACCTACAGCTTTCTGTGATTCCTGAGCATTGTAGACATCTATTTCTGTAGCGTTTCCTCTTTTTTGCAAACACATTGGGATAAAGTGTCATTTGATGCATTCTTGGGATCTTGGACATTTTTGTGCCTATTTGTACTTGCACTACATTATAAATTACCATGGGGGGGTTTGATGTCTTCTTTGTTTTCCATCTACCTTTGTCAAGTGAGTGTTCCTTCCTCAACATTAGCCTCATGATGTGTGCTAAGAGAGTGTTTCCTCCATGACACCATCCTTTATATGTTCTTGTACTTTCTATTGCACTTTCTATGTTCCTGGTTCTTCATCATACAGTTATTCTTGGCAGTCTGGCTCAGTGAATCTTTCATGCCTCTCCATTCTCAACATTATGGGGGTATCTCTTGTTGGTTATAATGCTTCCTTGGTTTGATGGAGTAATCTATGTATTCAGTAGTTGTTCCTACATACTAGACGGATGCAGTGGATGGGCACCTATGCATTTTGGTGAGATGGATCATTTACCATATGGACACTTTTTCATTCCTATTTTGGAAGCATCCTTCCATCTTTGATTGATCAGTTCTTTAGACATTGTTTACAGTCTTCTTTACCTGATCATGTTCTATATCAGTGGAGATTCCAGTAGTTATTCTTTTACAATGTTGTAGCTTCATGCTTCAATGATATTCTACGTGTTCTTATTTTGATCATCTCTTCATACTTTTGTGTTTTTGCTCCATCTGTATCTTTGAGTTTCGATGTTTGCCTTGTTTGCCATCCTTATTCGAGTAGTGTCCTTTTAGGGCACTCATGCAGGTTATAGTCTTCTCTACCTGATCTTTATTTATATTTTCAAGGGCATTCTCTAGTTTGGAGGCTTCTTCAGTCCTTCACTAGGCTTCATCTCTTTTTGGAGTAGAGTTTTACCATATATTTTTCTCTATTTCTCCTCTTTACAGAGATTTTTTGTACTTGGGTACCTTATCAGGGTTTGTTTTTGGGACTCATTTTCCTACTTTTAGTAGTTGTTTCTAGGTTTTTAGCTTCTCCCTAAGTTTATCTTAAGGGGGTGTTAGAGTAAAAAGGTATTTTCACTTATTAATTAAGTCATTATTGATTTAATTAATAAGTCACCTTTTCACTTATTAATTAAATCATTATTGATTTAATTATTAAGTCACATTTTCACTTATTAATTAAATCATTATTGATTATTATTAAGTCACTTTTTATCTCTAGTTCACTTAAGCTAAAGTTTAGGCATATAATAATTAATTCTATTATTAATTATTATCATGCAACCTAGGTTTGAATTCTACGAATTCTAACAATTTGTACAAGTCTATGATCGATAAGTTGCAGTATGTTGTTCATAGCAGACCAGATATTGCTCAAGCAGTTGGAATAGTGGCCAGATTTCAAACAAATCCCAAGGAATCTCATATGGTTGCAGTCAAGAGGATATTCGGGTATTTGAAAGGGGCAGTTGACTATGGTTTTTGGTATGCTCATGATGGTGATTTCTCTTTGAGTGTGTTTACTGATGTAGATTGAGCAAGAAATGTTGATGATAGAAAAAGAACAAGTGGTGGTGCATTATTTCTAGGTGAAAGGCTTGTATCTTGGACAAGAAATAAGAAAATTTGTATCTCACAATCTACTGCAGAAGAAGAGTATGTAGCAGCAGCTATAAATTGTACACAAAATGCATGGATGAAGCATATTCTTGAAGGTATCAAAGAAAAGGTGACTGAACCGGTAACTATTTTTGGTGACAACACAGGTGCAATAAATATTTCCAAGAATCCAGTAATGCATTCCAAGACTAAGCACATTGCAATTAAGTATCACTTTCTGAGAGAGCAAGTGCAGGAGAAGGAGGTGAAGTTGGAATATGTACCAACAAAGGAGAAGATAGCACATATCTTCACAAAGCCACTACTTAAGGATAATTTTGAGTACCTTAGAGGTAAGATAGGGGTTATGCCCATACTTGAACAGAACTAAGATGTTTTTGTTGCGTCAATCCAGTGGATTTATTGTCATATATTTCACTATGGATTGATGTTCAGGGGACTACTCCTTAGGGGGAGCAGTCAAAAAGAAACGAAGACGATTGCAACAGATGAAAACTTGGGCATATTGTATCTTTGGAATTGTTGTCAAAGGGGGAGAAGAATCAATAAAGGGAGAGATAAACTATGATAGAAAAGGGAGGAAAGAACTAGAGATCAAGAACATAGAACAACAAAGATGTATCAACTAAGGGGGAACATTTTTTCTATTCAAATACGTGCTTGGTATTGTTCATGTTGCCATCAATGTCAAAGGGGGAGATTGTTTCCATAACTGATGCAGAGAGTTTAGTATGGTATGGTATGGTATGGTATGGTATGGTATGGTATGTGTTTGATGCAGATCTGATGATAGATTGACCAGTTATTATGTTTTCATTGATGTCAACTCANCTTGGTATTGTTCATGTTGCCATCAATGTCAAAGGGGGAGATTGTTTCCATAACTGATGCAGAGAGTTTAGTATGGTATGGTATGGTATGGTATGGTATGGTATGGTATGGTATGGTATGTGTTTGATGCAGATCTGATGATAGATTGACCAGTTATTATGTTTTCATTGATGTCAACTCAGTGTTTGTTGGTTGACAGTGTGCTTGTTATGTTGATGTGTGTTCAAGAGGTTGGATCCAGTGTTGTGTTAAGAATCGGTCTGTGTAATCGTAATGGAAGACTAAGTGATGCCTCTAGATGTTGTATCTACGACCACACGGGTTTATCGTATGAATGGTCTGACTTATGATTGATTGAAGGTTGACAGGTCAACATGAAGAACAGGATGTAGCCAAGGAGAAATGATTTCATGATTTTGTCAAATAGCTTTAGATTCAGATGTTGTGGTTTAGGATATGTTATCTTGACTATGTTCTAGGGTTGATGTTGCAACCACATCATGATTAGGTGACCGAAAGGCTAAGTTTCAATGAACAGAAACTCGTTCAGTAAAAAGTAAAAGAAGTTCTTAGAACAATCAGTCAAATCCTCAACCGGTGATGATGTATCGTGTTGCAGTGTATGGTTATGTGTTCTAGGAATTGTAGTGACATTTGCAACGTAGATTGATGAGTTGGCATTTTTATGATCGTTATGATCAAATTTATTGAAGTTGTGCAAGAACATTGGAAAGTGTGTTGTGGTTTGACTTTTCTTTGTCAAATCAATGTGCGATGATTTTGAAGGTCGACCTGAAGTTGTAATTGAATGTTCTAGATTGATAATACATTTTAGGGTTTAAAGATTAAGCAGAAAATATTGTAATATGCTTTGTAAGGCGGTTAAATGCCCTAATGAACTTGTAATATATTTATATGCAAAGGGTTGTATAATGCAAGTGGAGATTGTAGATGAGGAGGTGTGGTCGAATGAAGAGTAAAGATAATCTGCAAGAAGCAAAAGTATTGTGCTTTAATTGGATTTGAACAAGAAGAGGAGACGTGCTACATACAAATCATTGTACTTGTCGATTCCTAATAGTTTCTACAAGAAAATCCCTTAACCGGGTAGACCCTAAGAGGTCTGATTTGTAAATCCTTTAACAAGGTGACTCTTTAATTAGGGTTTTAAATCCCTTAACAAGGTTACTCCTAACAAGGTAAAGCTCCTAGCAAGGATAAAGGTAAATCCCTTAACCATGTGGCTCCTAATAGGGTATTTCTCTTAACCGGGCATTTGTAAGCTCCTAACAGGGCTAAGTGCTTAGTCGGGCATACTTCAGAAGAGTGCTGAATTATTTGTGGGTGTCATCCCCAAACGTGGTTTTTCCCAGTTGCGTTTCCGCGAGAAAAATATTGGTGTTATTGTGTTGCATGGTTGTGGATGTTATCTTCATTGGTTTGTTTATTCATGCAATGAATATTAATTGATGCAAGTTGCTGAATGGTTTATGAAAAGTTTAATTTGTTAAAGTATTGATTCACCCCCCCCNAGTATTGATTCCCCCCCCCCCCCCCCCTCCGCCCCAATCAATAATCTTGGATCTAATAATACTAACAGTTGGAGCTTCTAAGTGTGTATGTGATAAATATTGCACTTGGAGCTTGTGGTTGCATGTTACGAATTGTATATGTTGATTATATGAGATTCACTTGATATGCTTTATATACCTTGGAGGTATGGATAGTTGGATTTAGAACTTATTGTGGGTGTTATTTCAATTATGGTTTTTGGTTCTTAATAGTGATTGATGTGTTTTTCTATATTTGGGTCAAGTATTTGTCTTTGGGATATCAGTTTAGACGAGACTTATGATTCATTTATGACAAGTTGAGTGGAATTCTCTTTAAATGGCTTGTTGTGGCTTGATGGAGGGTAAAAGCATTTATGTATGAGATGGTGGTCACTTTGTTTCCTATTGTGAGTATCCTAGTGGAGCACATGGAACACTTTGATTCACGATAGCAAATGTGGCTAGAGAGATTGTTCCCTTGTTCATATTGGTTGGTACTTATTGACCCTTATGCAATGTATACAACAAGTGGAAGAATGTTGGGAAAATAGGTGGTGTACACCTTACATAATAATGTTTATAATAGTAATATTTTAATTATTATGTAATGTTGCACCTAGGAGCACCTAGATGGACGTACATGTAGAGATTATTTTGGAATATTCTTGAGGCCCCCTTGATGTTGTATTGTAACATTGTGATATTATAATTGTTGTAGTTATTTAATATCGGGGAAAGAAATTTAATAAAGTACCCAATATTAAATGCAGGGTCAAGGGGTTAAGTAGCACATGGTTTATGTAATACCATTTGGTGGCTTTGTGGGAATTTGTTTCTATAAAAGCAACCACAAGGGTAGTTGTTGAGGTCAGCCAAATCAGCATTTTTGAAGGTCATAAGCATGCCATGGGATATGCATTTATATGCTTGTTTACATGGAGTGCTTGTTGATAGTTGGGGCTTTGAAGATTTTCATATATGTATTGTAATTTTACATAGCTAAATAGTACATGGATGATGTATGCTTTTCGAGGATAGACTTTTCTTTCATGAGGGTTTTCCTAGGGTATAACTTGTGTCACATTTTTGTGGGTATGTTGTCTATTGTCTTGTATATAGATTTTGAGTACTTATTTGGTTGATTTATCATGTGACTTAAGTGGATATTGTCATGTTGGTTGCAAGTTTCCTTGCACGTCGATGACTATAAATGGACCATGAGGATAAAGTGAAGGTAGGTGGACGATTTGGATAGATAATGAGGGATCATGAAGTGAATTCAATGGGATAGTATGATCTTGGATTGGATAGGGAGATGATAATAGATTTGGAGATGGAGTAGGTGGAATGGTGGGATCTTAACTTGGGTAGATGAATATTTCAAGATGCTTTGGAACAATATCTTGGCCTTGTGAGATCTTGAAGATGGTGCAATGGAGGAGTATTGAGTAAACTCTTTAGATGGATTGGATGCGAGGAAGGGAGGTTCTTCAATGGGAGTGGATGGAAGGAGGGTGGATTCATGAGGTTCATTGGATTAGATTTAAATGATACTAGGAGAAGATGACGATTGAGATAGGATGGTGTCAACAGATGTGTCTGTGTCGATATTGTTAGGTGGAAGAGGAATGTTAGGTATGATGGGTAGGGGGACTTGTCACTAGTGGCCTCCCATGATGGAGTGGGATGACATGCTCCTTACTTTTAGGATTTGGGTTTTGCGATGCCTTCTTTGTGATTAGTCCTTAGAGGATGTCTAAAATGAGTCACTTATGTATGTTGGGCTTAGGATGATGATTAGGAGTTAATGAAGGATTGGATGTAGATGAAGGATTATGCATAGGTGGATGACTGGAATTATGGTTTGGAGGGTTTTAATTTGATGGAAGATTAGGATTGGGTGGAATGGCTAGTGAGTTGAGATAAGATAAAATGGAATGGATGGTCTTCTAGTGTAATATCAGTGTCTTCTACCATATAACATAGTTTGTTCCTCTAAATTATGAAATTTTCATTCATTTCTTGGTCTATCTTTTTTCTTCATTTGTGGCCCTTTTTGGTGCAAAATTATCCTCCATGTTTGAAGGATTACCCTCTTGTGGACTTCCATTGGAGGGTTTGAAGACGCTAGTAGTTTAAGCTTTAGTCTTGGGGCAATCTTTCTTGAGATTCTCATTTCTCTTACATTGAAGACAAGAATTGAATGAACTAAGTAGTTATATTTCACACATTAGTTTTGTTTTTGAATTAGATAGAAATTATCTCAAGAATTTACGCCTCTAGATTTAGACAAATCATAACTCTAGCATTAAGATGGGGAAGTTTCATTCTCAACTCCTCTATTTGCTCAACATTACCAATAAGTTTCTAAATGTTGGGAATCAATTTTAAATATTATGGGGGGACATCCTTGATTTCCACCCTTCTATGGGCTAATCTGGTTACAACTTCCTCAAAATTCACCTTAGGAGACCAAGTGAGGGCACAAAACATTGTTTGTCCAAGGATCAAAAATTCTTTCTTAACTACTCTTTCATGCATACTATGATTTCTAAAAAATATAACAAATAATCCCCTATGAATCATTCTACAAAAAGAAACATGAATGCCCATCTTTTTTCCCTACACAATAGCAATTCATTCATCAAAGAATTTGTAAGTAAAGGAAATTATAATCTAAATAGACAAAAAAAAATACAACAATATTTTAAGTCTAGATTCCTCTTATTTTAGGACTTTTACCATAACTTCATTAGGTGAGATAGAGAGGACCTTAGGTTTCAGAGACATCTTATCGTCTTCTCGTGGTGTCTCCTCCACTGAGGATGCCTCCATCTCCCAATCCATCTATGACAGCCCTCAAAAATCCATCCCTTCCCATTTCTACTAAGTCGGTGGTTGAACTCCTACATGATTCACAAGAAACATTGTAGAAGGCATACAAAGCTCATTTCGAGAGTCAAAGTTTACAAAATCTTTGTAAGATGGTTTGACATGAACATTATTATTTGGCATGTTATCAATATTCTACTCTTGTAGGTATTCATTATATCATTAATACCTACACCATGTTCTAACATATCAACCCCGTCTCTCATCACCCAAAAGGCCCAAGAGAGGCAAATTGGCTATGGAGAGTATAGGCTTAATAAATGTAGCATACAAGTTATAAATGAGAAAAATAAAGATCACAAGCTCAAAGGATATGAGGGATGCAAGCCAACTACTTGAAGCGGGAAATTACTATATAAATTTAAACTTCAAAATTGATAAACAATTCATTTAGAACCAGGATATACAATAACAACTAAAGAAACAAATCATCCAAGCATCGTAAGTAAATCAAAAAATGGTCAGAAAAGGAATTCAAGAGGCCAAAGAGAACCAATAGCGACGAAGAACACCAAATTGAGCCATTTGCAACAAAAGCAAAGCTCTAGGAAGCGATAATTGTATTTCTTTTTTTTTTTAAATGTGTGTGCGTGTGTGTGCGCACGCGCGTGTGTGCGTGCGTGTGTGTGTGTGTGTGTGTGTGTGTGTGTGTGTGTGTGTGTGTGTGTGTGTGNCCATTTGCAACAAAAGCAAAGCTCTAGGAAGCGATAATTGTATTTCTTTTTTTTTTTAAATGTGTGTGCGTGTGTGTGCGCACGCGCGTGTGCGTGCGTGTGTGTGTGTGTGTGTGTGTGTGTGTGTGTGTGTGAAATAAACGAGTGTGGGTACATATATAGGAAGAGAATAGACAAGACCAAATAATTATAACTCCTACCCAAAAATAGGTGCAAATTACATTCATGAAGAGATCTTATCTACCTACATTTGACCCATCACTACAACTAAGCAAGACAAACCAAATGTATAGGAAAATATGTAATAGCCAGCTAGGAAATTTAACATAATGAAAAAAAACTATAGTAACACTTTTATGGTTAGAAAACTAAGCGTTCGAGAGATCCATGTGTAGGCTTTAGCATGTGAACACATCTTCAAAATAGATTATTTTTCTCATTTAGATGAAATTGATGATTGCAAAAGGTAGAAAAAATGAGAATGTCATTTTTTGACTGATTTTGACAATATTACTATATTATCCCAGGTTTCTGGGACTTGGGGACGTGGGGACAGGGAAACGGGTTTCCGGGACGGATTTTTTTTCTCGGAACAGGGGACGGCTACATAAAAAATAGGGAAAATTTTAAATATATAGCGAAATTTTAAATATTCATATTAAAACATGGATAATGCATGCTTATATAAATTATAGAACCTTAACATATAATGTTTGTGTTAAATAATTTAACTTTAGAGTTCACATGAGAGTGGAAATCAAGCAAATTATCAAAACTGAAACATTAATTTTATGGGACAGTCAAGGGAAAGGTTTCCGGAAGTTTCTGAGTTTCTGAGACGTCCCAGAAACGGGGACGGGTCATTTTTTGTCGGAAACGCGTCCCTGGGTAACATAGCAATATTATTGGTTGCAGAAGATAAAAACATGATAATGTATCATTTAGTGTGTCGTTAATAATAATGAATTTTCATGATCAAACATGCACGTCTAGCAACATCCTAGTCCTTAGTTTTTCCCTCTTTTGGCAAAAAATTTTATTCATTTCAATTTCCTAATGTAATGTGATATATTTTGTGTACACATGAGAATACAAATCTTGCTTTCATCTTGAGAATTTTAGAGGGATGTATATAGAGTTTCCATAATGAATTCTTCATATTGACATGATTCTTAATTCAATGAAGGCAAGCAAATGATTGTAAGAGTAAACAATATACCAAGTAATTAAACTACCGTACCAATTAAAGTAGTTTATTTATTACAAATTGCTTGTGAACTTTGACATGCTATTGTATCAAGGGAGATTGAGATGGTGCATGTTGTAGCCCAATCATAATCTGGTGAAAATGAGGATCCAATAACCAAACCTCCACTATCAAGAAACCACCAAGTGATCGATCCTATGTTATTGACAATTAACATGACAAAAAAACTAGTAGTGGTGAAGTTGGAGATCCTTAAAAGGAATCTCACCCATACAATTCTTGATGGCAAGTCAAGCGTCAATGCATAAAGTTTATTATTATGTTGCGTTAATATTGGTTATCTAACTATGTTTTAAGTGTTTGTCAACATCAAGTTGGTTGACACTTGTGCTCCTCTTGGCAACTACTGGGTCTTTTTATATAGCGTATCATTAAGGAAACTAGTATGATCTAATCAAATCAACTTCCTTGGCTAACCATCTTTGATCTTCTATAATAATTTCATGTGTGAATATGGAATGCATTTTATCTTTACTATTAATTCATGTAAATACGGACAAATGTCTAAATTGTAAATAAGTTCTATCATATGCACATTGTTATGGGTTGATCTAAATACAAAGCAAATGTACATTATTTATCCAAGCCACGTAATTATTGAACCAGCTTTAAAATACTAGTGCCATGCAACTTAGATCTGAATAGAAATAGTCAAGTACAAATAGATAGTTTCAAACACTAGGCTTTTGTAGCTAGGCAACGAACATTTACAATAGGAAAGTGCATGTCTTTACTCACACTAATCTTCCATAAGAAGAGACTTTCTTGATGGAGTATCAACAAACACGAACCATCTATGCTAGAGTTGATTATAAGCAAGTATTTTCCCATGCAATGAAAGAAGAAAGAAAGTCAACCATAGTAATATCCACAAGCAACTGAAGTAGGTCAATGGGACTCAAAATCACATCTAACGACGATCAAGTTGTGCTAGGGTAGAAATGAGCCCCAGAAGCTGAATCAGTTACTAAACCCAAAGTCTAAACACTAAACAAAAGAACAAGAAGCGAAGGATATACCAAGACAGAATACAAACAAATAATATTAAGGGCAGGAGAACCACCAGCACCATCGTCCACAACCACCACAGGACCAGTGCAACATCTTATAGAATCCAAACTATAATATCCCATGCTATGGAAACCCTCAAATGTAGGAATAAATATTTCCTTATTTCATGTATAAACTCTTGGGTAACCGCAAAAAGGGTATATTATATGTATTCAAAACCACCAGGCATTCAATTTACCTGCGAAAGAAAACCTCTAGCATCTCCTAATTGGTAAAAACAAAAGTTCAACGAACATGTTTATATACACAATTTGACTACCACAAAAAATTTGATTTGCTGAATCCAGACATTCAATTTACGAACCTCTAAGATCTACTAGGTAAAACAAGAACTGGACCAATATGATTATATCATTATATACATAAATTGACAAATATGTAGAAAATTGGATATGTTGAATCCGCCAACGACATATCTCAAATTTATTAGTTCACTTGTGCTTAGAAATTGTCTACTGAAAAGAGCTGTTCAAATGAAATTAATAATTTCAAGTGTATATATATTACCAGAGAAACAAAATGTTTTCCCCTAGTAAACACATTGATTACAATTTAAATCGATGGTGGACGATAAGCATTCAGTTAACCTACAAAATTATATCTATAACTGAGTTTGATTAATAAGAAACTCCATTTCACACCAGTTGAGAATTTTGCTGCCCAAAAAGATTTGAAAATAATTTAGGTGCCATAGGAGGCAGTACCATAGGTTCTGGTGCCATAAAATTCACAATCTTCTCATGCACATTATACCTGTCACATTAATTCAATAGGTGCAATTAGCTTTTGTCCAAGACAAAAAAAAATATTTTAGGCAAGACTGTAAATAAGAGTAATAGGCACCTTATCTTGCGACTTTTTGAAGCCCGGCGATCAACGACCTTCCTCTTTCTATTGATCTTTTTACTGGAATAAACACTTGCTCCTGTTACAACATCAGCATAGAGCTTAAACTAGTATACACAATGTTGTGGGTCAAAACATTATCACAACTCCTTTCCAAAAGCATTTTCTGAAATTTGATTCTAAACTTGTACAGTACAAGAGAGTTGATGATCAGAAAAATTAGTAAACGAACTTGCAAAATGTGAAAAAACTATCAAGATAAGAAGTATTTGTCCTTCATTGCAATATTCTTATCAATTTATTTTGTAGTAAAACAGAAATGAGAAAGAAAGCAAAAACACTTGCAAACAATCTACATTAAAAAAACAAGTTTCCTGGCACTGTTAAGGAATATGGATCAGTGATAGGGAAAATAATAGTCTTTATTTCTATTGTTTTCAGACTTTATCTCAGTCTGAATGTTAATATTAATATCGCTGAAGTTGATTAATATAAATATCATATGCTTGCTGTGGTATTGCAATTTCCACTGTAATTGATTATCTTACCCAGCAAGCATCGATATCAATTATATATGACGGTGAAGGGATATGTTTACGTAGGGGCATGACCCATACGTGGCTTATGCCACGTAGGGTCATGACCCTACATAACCATAATGGTTTGACTGTTTGCTCTAATAATCGTGCCTTAACATATATACGATATATGTTTCAATATCCACTATTATAGTGGTTATCGATATTAACATAGTGGATAAGTATCGAACATGTTTCGATACACTCGGTATAATAATGACAGTCATTGTTCTGCCATTTGGGCAGTCGACAATATATTAATAATAAGTTCAATATCGTATTTATATATATGTGATTATATTTGAAATTATATATATATGTATGTATGTATGTATGTATGTATGCATCAATTTACTTATAATGTGTGATATGCTTGAATCCGAATGAAGCTATTTCTCAACACTCCCTCTTAGCAAGAGAGGATTTGAGCAACATCTGAGGAGGATTCTTTTAGGATGTGCATTTGTGACCATTTTGAAATGCTTACACAATAAATACATTACATCTCAGAGAAATGTAAGTTATATGATATCTGACTCTTCGGGACAACAACTAAATGAAGTCTATCAGATAACAACCTTGATCCTAGGATGACAATGAAGTCTCCAATATCATAGATATCACAATTTCGGACATATATAGTCCATCTTGACACATAAATTATCATGACTTTCCAACACATTTCGGGACAACAATTCAATGCAGTCTGTCATGATAATAAATCAAGAATTTAGGAATAATTATCTCAATATCATGATATCCGGCACAATCCAAGACAACAACTTAATGGAGTCAAACATGATATGTTTGTTATCACAGTCTCCGACACAACTCAGGACAACACTTAGTGATAACACAACAAATTTAGAATCAAGATATCCGGCACATTCTAGGACAGCAACTTAATGTAGTCAATCTTGATAACAAGTCAGACTGTTGTTGAGGTCGTCACCTTACAATAGCAACCTTACACATATATCACATGAAAGATAGTCACCTTTCATGACATAACACACAAATGTAATATTGCAATATTTTACATTAAAATATTCATGAATATATCAAGATACATATGACTGAGATTCAATCTCAGAAATTTCAATTATAATTTAGTCATACCATGTTTACCTCTGAAGTACTCTACTTTCAACTTGGCAAGAGGCTTGGTGAAAATGTCGGCATTTTGCTCTTCAATGCTGATGTAAACCAACTTTATAACATCTCTATCTACCATATCTCTTATGTAATGGTAAGGGATTTCTATATGCTTGGATCGATTATGAAAAACTGGATTTACTGAAAGTTTGATGCAGCTTTGATTATCACAGTGAATCACGGTGGGATTCAAGGGTTTCCCAAATAGTTCAACTAGTAACTTCCTCAGCCACACTGCTTCACGAGCTCCCATGGAAGCAGCCATTTATTCGACTTCAGTGGAACTTTGAACAACTGCTGACTGCTTCCTACCGAACCAGGATATCATAGTTGATCCAAAACTGAAACAAAAACCTGTAGTACTTTTACGATCAATGGAACTGCCTGCCCAATCGGAATCAAAATACCCTTGGAGTTGTATCTCAACATTCTCATACTTCAGGCCAAGTCCAATAGTACCATGCAAGTATCTCAGAATATGCTTAGCAGCCATTACGTGAATCTTCTTAGGTTCGCACATGAAATGACTTAACACATTAGTAGCATAACAAATATCAGGGTGAGTGTTTACCAAGTACATAAGAGATCCAATAATTTGTTTATAGTTTGTAGGATCTGTAGGTTATGAATATTTTGCTTCACTTTTAAGCTTATGAAGATTTTTTTCCATCGGAGTAGATATTGGTTTACAATTCATCATTCCAAATTTGGTCAAGATATTAGCGTTGTATTTTCCTTGATTTAGGAAAATATAGTTCTTTTGCCATACTTAAAGACCTAGAAAATAGTGCAGAAGACCTAGATCCTTCATATCAAATTCAGCCACAAGATCTTGTTTGCATTTTGCAATAAGATGATCTTCACTTGTTATTAATAAGTCATCAACATAGAGAACCAGTATTAACATATCACCATCTAATATTTTGAAGTATATGTTAGGATCTGCTTTATTTTTGGAATATCCTAGCTTGGAGAGATAACTGTCTATCCTTTCATACCATGCCCTAGGAGCTTGCTTAAGGACGTAGAGAGCTTTCTTCAGTTTGCACACATGGAGATTTCTATCATGTGTAGCAAAGCCTTCAGGTTGTTCTATATATACTTCTTCCTCAATAACACCATTCAAAAATGTTGTCTTTACGTCCATTTGATGTATCTTCCATCCTTTAGATG
>MU227494.1:4084346-4103128 GCA_018584345.1 Thuja plicata | reverse complement strand
ATATTCACCATATCTCACAAATATAGAGAAGATATCACCTCACCGTGATATCGAGAGATATGGTATGAGCATGAATATCAAGTCACATGATATTCACCATATCTCACAAATATCCATGGTATGTGCATTGACATCATGTCTCATGATGTCTACCATACGGATATTGCATCATGGCATGTCCACGGATATTACGTCACATAATATCCACCATGAAGATCTCTAAATCATCTATGGTTTATTTAATGATATCAGCCTTATGATATCTACCATGATGTCTAAGAGATCCAAAACATCATGACATGTCCACGGATATCAAGTCACATGATATCCATCATGATGGAGATGTTGCAAAGTCGTCACCTCACACCATCAATCAAATACAAGTGTTCATTGTCGAAAAGTCGTCACCTTTCTCCAATATTCACAGGAGGGCCCATAAGTCATGGAATCACACACACGACATCCACCTTGACTCATCTCAGAGGGTGGATCCACCATGGCTCATCCCAGAGGGTGGAAACAAAAGCTTTCACCTTAGACTTCTCTCTCAAAGAGAAGAATGCAATAACATTCAAAATAATAGATCACAGATGTTGAAACTCCTTTTCATCTAAGGCTTCATTCTCCAACATACCAAGCTTATCTCGAAAGTACACAACCTTCTCGCTAGCAAGAGACTTGGTGAGAATATCAGCCATCTGTTCTGTAGAGATTATGTACCTTGACTGAATAGCATTCTTATGCACTATATCTCTAATATAGTTTGCATCACTCTTGGTGAACCCCAAGTTATCTAGAAATATCATGACGTAGGAGTTTGCATAAAGTATTTCAGCCAACACACATGGGACTCAATCTCATGGTCATAGTCCTCTGACTGCAAAACCATCTCCACTGTTGACTCCCTCTGAACCAATATAACCAAATTCCTTGGAGATCAGAATAAATCAGATCCTCTAGATGCTCCCTTTAAATTTAAGGTCTTGCAACAACCTCTTGACCTCCTTGTCCAAAGTTGCTTTGGATGAATCATCAGACTCCCTCTGAATCTAATATCAACCTTCTGACTTCATGCCAGCAAGTCGTGTCTTTGTTCTTTAATCTGCATCAAGCTCTTTTCTTGAATGCCCTTTGTTCCAACAACTTATCCATCTACCTAGGAATATCAAGACCTAGATATCTGCATAGAGGCCTTCTAGCCTACATACAAGGAACTACATCATTTGAATCAAAATCCTGGTCACTAGGGAAGCCATCTTGATATGGTCGGCCCATCTATATCAGAATAATTAAGATCTTTGAAAAAAATCAATTTTGGCAGATCCTCTAGTAGCTCCCTCTGTTATGAAACATGCATGGTCCCAATCATGAAAATATCTTGCTCAAAGAGACTCGTCATCTGGTATATGATCATGTTGAAATTTTGATCATAACATTAATCCTAGAAGAAGTTTCTCGTACACAAATGTATTGTTCTGATTCCATATTAACATGAGTGAATGTAATAAACTGTGGATTTATCCCCAGGCTTGGCAACACCAAACATTCATGATAATGTGGCTTCCATCTGAAGCTCCAAGTACATGCATCAACCTCTTGACTTTCACGTTCAAGGTTGCCTGAAATATCATTGTCACACTCCCTCTGAATGTGAATTCGAAGAAACATCTTCAACCACCGACTCACTCTCATGGCAACAATTATCAAGTTCTTCCTTCCTTGAATGCAAATCTCTTATGCTTCTTGATTCGTCTTGAAATCATTTCAGAGAGAGATTATAAAATAGTTCATAGAACTAAACTATCCCGAAGGGAAATACCAATGCCAGAAGCATACAAGATTCACTATCCCAATGTTATAGCATGAATTAACTATAAAATTCATGATCAAAAAGTATAATCATAAAAATACTTATCTCTTGTAGTCAAGGATAACACCCTCTAGGTGATTACTTGAACCCCTTGAGCAAAAAAGCCTTCAATTAAAATTGGTCCAGTCCTCTTAAAGATTAGAGAACAAAGAGTTTTCCTTGACAACTCTGACTTTGATCAAGAAATCCTAAAGCATCATCTCCACTAATGTGAGTTCCCTCCACACATGTCTCGACTCCTTTCTTGGCTTCTTGATCCGATGATGACATCAACCTCTTGCTCACCGTACTCGAGTTGCATACAAGCTACATAGCCTCATTGACATTTTAGGGATTTGCAACTCGACGAACTGCACCTGCTGCATTGAAAGAAGCTCAACTCAACTCTAGACATTTGCATCCACAGCTGACTTTGCCAAATCAAGTCTATGATAATCAATGAAATAAAGCGATGTGCAAACCCCGATGTGCGCTAACCAAATAGAGATTCAAACCAGGAGAAGGTAGTGCCACTTGCACCCGAACAATAAATCTGCAATGTGATGGGTAGATTATCACAATCTAATATGGTGCATCAATTCAATGCATGAAAAGGTGAAGCATCCTTAATCAAATGCTCTTCATAATGCATGCAAACTGTGAATAGATGCACAGACTATGAACTCCAGTCAATCTCCATCAACCATTGTACTCAGAATTCTGAATGATTAAATTTCACGTTAAAAATAATTTCTCTTTCGATGAAACTTTTATTGAGATGCAATCGTCGTTGTCATGCCCACTATATTCTATGCACATTTCTTGAATAGGTCTGCAGATATAACTCGATATCAACAGACTTGCTCATAATGAAGTCTCCATAAGAGGATTTTATTGTCAGGAATGGTGCCAGTAATCTTCAGAAAGAATGGTGTCGATATTATTAAAAAATGATTCTTATCTTCGATGCCAACAAGGATACAGCCGCTAATGTGTTTATCTGTTCAATACTGGCGCACTTCATGCTCAGAACAATATCCACAACAATATCATCCAAGTTATTTTTTCACCCAATGAGTATGGACCCATGCCAAGGCAAACAACAGAGTATCCGCTCCAAGATGCCTACTAAAAAAACCGATGAAATAGCTTGGAATATCTGTTTACAAGAATATAGTGCCACTACCAAGGAAGACCAATGTCGTAATGGATTATTTCTTCGAATTCTCAATGTTTCCAAGGTTAGATCATTGTAATTTCAAATGTTATTATTTTGCATTGTATATCATTATATCTTCAGTGCTAATATTTATTAATTCCCTTTAATGAATAATATTATCGTATAAGTCAATATATAAAAAATACCAATCTGCGATAATATGTGTTGCAATCTTAATTATCCTCCGCAATAATATAAGACCGTGATCTCTATGTTATTCTAAATGAAATAATGCCCATCCCAATCCATTCCACGCACGGGAATATTATTTCTCATACTAATATAGGCACTCAATTGCAGTAACCAATACAACCATACAGCAAAGGGAAAACATATGCCTTTTTAGGATCTTTCTTTAAGCAGTAAAGCTTTCTCCAAAGAAACATGACTCTGATACCATGTTAAAGATACTAGATTTATATCAGAATTGAATTGAATGCAATTTTACTTTTATATGAACACTAATATATGTCTTTTCACTTCAGATATCCAGCAATTCATGAACTATGCTATAATTACTATCTCAAATATCTATGCACTATAAGAATATGAAAATTATCACAGAAAAATGCTGATAAACTTATCTCAGATTTCTTGCTGATTGATTATGAGAAGACTTGCATTCAATGTTGTATATGCTTGTCATCAATCAATCAGCAGATGGATATAAATACAGAAGACATAATAATATAGAGGCATGTCTCTTTAAAGAGACATGACTCTATATGATTATGTCTTTTCAATATATTATTAGTGACCGATAATATTAATCGGTATTAACAATTCTATTATACCCAATGCTTTAATAACACCCGATCGGCAATGCCCGATCATTACCACCCGATCGGTATTCAAACCGATATCACTGATATAAATTGGTAAGTTCATCAACCGATATGAATCGGTATATATATATATATTAATATGACCGATACTCATCGGTCTCATACAATAATGAGCATTTTAATATAATATTGAATGATGTTTATTTGATCGAATAATTTAGATATAATTATATGTATGTAAATTAATATATATAATAATAATATATATTATTATATATTAATATGCATACATAATGTAGTATGATCTGTTCTCATGATATTATTTGATTCATTATTATAAAGAGATAATTATAAGTATGTATATTAATATATATATAATAATAATATTCATTATTTTATATATATATATATTGCTTATTTATCTTTTCTCATAATATTATGATCATTTTATCTGATCAAATCTATAAACATCAACATCTTTGTTCTTTATCAACTCTTCGTTGGCGTGCTACCTGTAGCTTTGACGACTTGTTCTTAATGTTCTGCTCCTTTTATTTATTCCATCGCTGACTTGCTTTGATACTCCATGCTTTTAACATATCAAACTTGGCTTACTTTATGTTCTCAGATCATTATCAGTCCATAGTTATGACTGATCATTGATTAGTCAAATCACTCCTAGCACCTACTCAAGTCACCGCCATTGAAGACTTAGTTAATCGATATTGTTTTATGAGTTCGTTTGACTATTGTATTCAGTGTGACCTTCACAAACTGATTGTGTTGAGATGACTTGTTCATTATTGTTGATGAATTAGCTGTCAATTAGTCAATGGAAATCTGGTGCTTTCTTAGTCAATATTGCCATAGACAGGATAGAATCTATCGATAACTCCATATAAAATCTTTGATGTATTATCTCAATTTTGTCTCTTTAGAGATTTCACAAAATTGAGATTATATTGTATTACAATTTATTATTTATTTTTATATTTTTACTTGTATTATTATTTTTTATTATTAAATCTTATTTCAGAGAGGGGATATTACAGTACGCCTTTCCCCAAAATTGCTTGTCTTCAAGCAATGCCAATTTTTATACAAGTATTTTGCTTCTGTTGCACAACTCTGAGATTAACCAATCCATTGAGAATCTGCAAGGTTTGCAATTTTAAGACAAGCTTCTCTCATCTTCTAGAGAAAAGGATCAAGGCTATCTATGTAATGGCATCAAACTGATCTCGATTGACCAACATTTTCCAATAATTTTCATATCTCCTGGGTTCGCTCTAATGATTTTCTTATTCTAGATTACTAAAAATATATAGTCAAACATTGAGCATACACTTGAAAACACAGAGTATACACGTGAATGTATGAATCCACAAAGAATACATGAAGCATTGTTAGACCCTTCTTATTTACTAAAATACATTTACTGAGTTATTTTTATCCTGTAATGCCTAATGAGGAGGTTTTTCCTTTATGTGACAAGGAAACCCTCAAATTAACATGTTACAATTTTATTATGGATCTTCTGCTTCTAGATCTTAAGGAAGGCATCATGATTAGTTTGTTCCTCCATAAAGCTCCATCTGTTTTTCGTCCCTTTTTCTTTTGATTGTATGCTCTTAAGATCTCCTTAATTCCTTGTTTTCTTGCTATTTGACTTTTCTTTTGCTCCTTCGTTGAACATTGCCTATATATTATGAACTCAGCTATTTTTTCCACATGTGCCCTGGTTCCCAACTGTCTTTGCATTTGAAACACAGGCCCTTCTTTATTTGGTCCTTAAGATTGTAAACATGTCCACTCTTCCATTCCTCATTGCACTTGTAACACAATTTCTATTTTTCTTCCCTCTTGTTTACAAACATGGCCTCGCTCCGATGTCTCTTACAATTGACACATAATCCTTCTTTCCGAAGCCTCTCATTGTCATTTTCAAAGAGAATAATATTTTTATGTTTGTCTTTATTATAGGGAAGTTTGGTGTGTGTATCCCTTATATTATCCTTTGAGGTTGTATCTTCTAGTTTTAGGGCTTGGTCAATTGCATCCTCAAGAGAGGTAGGATTTAAAGCACTTACCAATCCTCGAATTGAATCCTTTAATCCTTCAAAAAATAGATAGGTGAGTCTATCTTCATCCACTTCTGAAACTTGAACTGAAATTCTTTCGAATTCAGCTGTGTATCCTTCTACTTGCTGTTTTAAATCAGTCAGCTTTTTAAAATCTTCTAGGGGGTGTTTCCTATCAAGCCTTTTAATAAGTTTTTGGGAGAATTCGTCATAGGAGGTTATGTTTTGGTGTCCCTGGGTGTGGATTCCATGGTACCACCATTCATGTGCCAATCCTTCCAAATGAAGGATAGCGAATTCGAGTGCATCCTCTTCATTGATTGGACTGAGGGTGAAGTAAGTGTTCAACTTTAGCAACCACGCATGGGCTGTATATTTTTTCTGATCCATCAAAATTTGAAAGTGTTACTTTATTCACCTTATGTTTCAGGTCCTTATTTGGATGTCTTTTTCCTTTCTTACGCGTCTCATGTCTTTTGGCTTTGCAGAACTCCAAGTGTTATTAATTCCCTAATATGCAGCTAAGATTTGCATAAGCTCTAGCAATGTCCTCGGTGCTATTTGAAGATTGATCAATTCCTTCTTCCTCCCTTGGTAGGAAAGGTAGTTTGGGCACCCTAGATATTGATGACACGTTACTATTCTCTGAGTGGTTGTGACTTATGTCTCTTCCATTTCAAGAATTATTCTAAGGTTATTGATGAAGTTCCCCATGTTTTGCAAAGCCTAGAGGAGTGCTTGGTTCATTTTTTCTAATCTTTCATTTTGGCTCATAAGGTATTGATTGGTTTGTTCCATAAAAGTTCACTTCATTGACCATTTGCTCACTCATGATCGATGTTCTCCCCCTTCTCTACATTAACTAATCTTCAAAAGATGGTAGGATTTATGCTCTGATAACACTTGAAATGTCTACTGCTAGGGATTACTTAAATTTTGTCCTAAATTGGTAATTCCACAATATAGTCCATCATTTTCTAAATACATAGATTAATAGCAAATATATTACAAAGAATGATAAATGTGTCTTTCTACCCATAACCAATCATAGTTTAGTTTGGTAGGAAAGTCTCGAGAGGGCGCCTATAAGCTGCTCAACCCAACTAATCCCAAGAGCCTGCAACATCCCACTATGACAACTCACCTCTTTACCCACAAGAGGCAAAAACGTTTTGTTGTGAGGTTTTCACACCATCGACCCATTGCAAATGTGGACCCCCTTTTTTTGCTTTAGCAGTAGGAGTAGGTGGTCTTAGGGGTCTTAATTAGTGGCAATTTCAAGTCTCCGGGCCTTAGAGAGATGTAAGTTTGAGTTTGATAAAGTCAAGAAGCGAGTGATATGGTTCAAAATCAGTCAAGTCCTTGGGCTTTAGTTTGAGGGGGATGAGTATGAGAAGTCTTAGAAGTCAGATCTTGGGGGTAGGTGAGTCTGGACGCTAGCACTTTAGTCAATTAGGCTTCAATCAATAGGCAATTACTCTTGAAATCTGCATTTGAGTTAGGAGTTGAAGAGAAGTAAAACAGCCAAGTGTGGATTTCTAAGTTGAGAAAAGAGAGTTCCTCAAGGCTAGCGGATTCCGCCATGCCTAGAGGAAAATTCCTCTTCCCCTTGAGATTTCCGCCTTGACTTTGAGTGCCCAAATGTTAACTTAGTGCCCAAACTTTTGTTGAGAAGGGAAAAACGAGAAAATAAAGGGAATTTGTCAAGGATTCAAAGAGAGTTTTAAAGAGGATTGAAATAGTAATTTGGAGGTTGAGATCAAAGTTTGCAAATGAAGAATTCCTTGGAGATAGTGGAATTCCGCATCCACGAGGATAAAATCCTCTCAACCAAAATTCTGCCCTAGCTAGGTCTAATGAAACACAAGACCCCCCCCCCCCCAACTTGCTTTGCAATGATAAAATAAAGNCAAGCCCCCCCCCCCCCCAACTTGCTTTGCAATGATAAAATAAAGAAAGATAGGGACAGATTTGCAAAGAAGGAAGTAAGAAAGTTTGGAGTGCTTGAGGGAATGTGAACAAGAAAGAGGAAAATCCTTGGGAAGCAACGGAATCCACTGTCTTCCCAGGATTCAAAATCCTAAACCACTTGGAATATTCGCCCACTCAAGGGAGAAAGCAGGGAGGTATGGGGAAGATGAATTTGCAATCCTAAGGAACTCATGATTTCCGCCTTGCATCAATAACGAGACACATGGAGTCATGAACGATGAAGTGAAACAAACAAGCATAAGTTGCAAATCCTCAACTCACGATCAAGATCAATTAAGAACCTAGGAAAAACGATGGAGTGCTTGATTGAATATGGGCATTTTTTTCAAGGCATGAAGAAGGCGTAATGCAAAATCCTGGGGAGGTGGCGGAATCCGCCTACCTCCCAGGATTCTAAATCCTCTCTTGCTCCTAATCTCTGCCTTGCATGGATGGTGGTGGAAACATAAACAAAATGAAGAAATGAGAGTTCATTTTCAACTCGCATAATGAGGAGTAAAAATGAAGAAATGAAACTCAAATCAGGACTGAAACTAAGTTTGAGGCCAAATAGAAGATAAAAAAACCTCTAGAGGGCAGGATTCTCGTTGCCTTAAAGAGAGCAAACTAAGATATAATTTGATGACATGATGGAAGAGAAGGTGATAAAGAAATTAGGAGTTCGAAACTAATTTGCTAAGGATATTAAGGGGGAGAGATGAGATTGCGATTGGGGATGGTGTTTAAACAATGTCAAAGGGATTCCTTGAGGGATGGCGGATTCCACCATCCCCCAAGGATAGGAATCGCCTTCCTTGAATTTTCGCCTCACTATAATGATGATGGAAGGGCAAAACTAAAGACAAAAGCTTTCCCAATCCACAAAACGATGAACAAAAATATGAAAGCGATATTGGAGGTCAAGTAAAGATTGGGGGCTATGAGGAGGGTAATTGATGTGAAGAGTTTTGATAAGGAGGAATCCTTTGTCCAGGGCGGACTCCACCAGCCCATGAGGATTCGATAGTCCTCCCCTACAATAAGATCCCACCTTGGAGTTGTATCTTTGTTTTCAAGGTAAGCAATGAGTGAGTTAAAGAGGCTCAATGAAGGCATGATGATGGTGAAATAATTTAGGGGTAGAAGATTGAAACCGATTTAGCCAAAATAGAATACGGATGGGATATGAATTGAAAGTGAAAAAATTGGAAAATCCTTGAAGGGTGGCTGATTCCTCCACCCTCCAAGGAGAGTATTTATCCTCATGGCACCTTAAATTCCGCCCCATGAAAAGGCTCGCCCAGGCACTACTAAGACAATGATTTTGTCAAAGGGGAACTAAGTATTTAAAATCATTATCTTCCCTCAACACTCATCGACCTGAAGGGCTAAAAAACAAATTGATCAAAATAATTTCATTGGTCCATAAAAGGCCAAGTCGGCCTGTTTAGGGGGCTGAGCCTTTTCAAATCCCAATCAGTTATATAAGGAAGAGATGAGAGTTCATTTTCAACATCAAGTAAAGGCAGATTTACCTCTGCTGCAGCAGCGATTTCGTTCCTCCTTGAGGCAATGAGACATCTTCCTAAGGCAGTGAATCAACTTGAAGAAGAAATAAAATGCCTTGAGAAGGTAGCTAATTGTCTTGTGGGCATCGATCTTGGATATCCAAGGCGGATTTTCACTAAAATCAGAGATAAAGATGGCGAGAAAAGAAAAATCTGGGCAAGTTATAGATAGAAAACTTGTTTGATTCCCAGATCTCAAAAGGAATTCATTTCAGATTGCAAGAATAAGGCTATTTTATCAACAATCAGAACTTGAGACTTGCAAAAGTAGGGGAATTTGGCTTCAAGCTTGAACTAATCCATGATTAAATCCATTCTTGTTTGATGTTGATGTAATTTCTTTTCATGATTTCTTTCATGTTTACCTATCATCTCGTGAACTTAATGCTTTTTCTTTCTTGGTTTTGCAAGGAAAATTGTTGACGGAGAAGCGAGGAGAGGACAAAGGATGGTGGCAAGCTCAAGCTCGAAGATTCCAAGTGAGAAGGAGATTCAAGTCAAGTTATCAAAGGACAAATCCAAGTCAAGATTCCAGTTTACAAGTTCAAACCATGGCAATGGGAAAAAATTCAAGAATGAAAATGGAGAAAAGTTGAGAAGATGAAGCAATTTGGGAATATGCCATCACTATTGAAGGCTTGGTGATGTTGAGTATCAACAGATATTTTTCCATCACCAAAGGATTGATCAAGTCTACAAGATGAGGAAGATGAGGTGGCACCTAGTTGTCTTCTACCAATCAGAAAATTTCAGTTTTAAGCACATTCAATCATATCATGCCAAGTATACAATTTTCTCATTGGCTCTCAAAAGCTTTGTAATTTTCTTATTGGCCCACTAGGTGGTGCCTTCATGTAATTGGTTGATAGTGTGGCAACCCTAATTAGGGTTTTTAGGGATTAATCTTGGCCCTTGATCTTGTATTGATCTTGGCCCTTCATTGCAAAGGAACAACTATAAAAGGCCAAGGCATTCTCATTTGTAATAGTTAGTCAGCTAGAACTAGATTAGAGAGCTAGAAGTAGAGGTAGGCTAGCTAAGGGAGAGACTTGTTGCAATTGTTGCCATAATGTTATTAAAGTGATTGACGATTCATTGTTGGTCTTCATGGTGAATGACTTAATGTTGCTTTGAAGTGTTGCATGGTTTTTTCAATCCCTCACTTAGAGTAGATTTCATTTCATGTTATTAGAAATAGTGTTTAGTTGAATGGAAGTGATTTTGGATGTATCTTTGTTGAACTCGCATAGACCATACCACTAACTGCTTGTTGATTGTAAGTGTGCCTTGTGTGGTCAACTAGCATAGTTATAAGCTTAACTTTGACTATTGTTCACACATTAATATGCATCGATGGATGGTGTTGATGGAATGGTGGCAGTTTGAACATCTTACATTTACCTTAGGAGATTGCACTAGTTTGATTGATGTCAATGACTAAACGAAGTCTAGTAGAGTCACAAAGACATCCATAATTTCTTGTGTTCTAGGAGTAGAGTAGATTCTCTAAACCATTTCCTTGAAGTTGTTTGATTGGAAGAAGTTAAAGTCAAGTTCATATCCATTGAATGAATAGCGTACGTCCCTTTGTGATAACTAGCATATCACATCAAAATAACTGAGTGAAGTCCACGATTAAAAAGGAAACTTGAGGTTGTCTCATTTGATCACACAATCTAGATACATTGTTTAGCATATGAGCATCCTTATTCAAGAGAGAGTTGGAGATTTGGTGTTTCATCCTGGAATACTAAGTATCCAATTTTGTATCTTGTAGTGGAACAAAACTCACATCAACACGTCCCACTGTGACAATTCCATCCCTTGGGGTTGCTTACTTAGTTTGGGAGAAACAGTAAACTGCAATTCCTTATATATATATATATATATATATATATGATCATATAATAGTTCCTTACCTTTAATAAATTTCAGAAATAATACTTTGTAGTCAATATTAGCTCATAGCTGCTTGCCAGCAATATAATACAGTTTATCTCCTTGGTGAATACAAATTATATACAATAATTGCCGTCAATCCTTTCTCCTTCTGCTCCGTATCCCCTCTATATTTAATAATCTCCTATTCCTTTTATATGCTATGAAGAGATGGGAGGATAGGGTTGCTATCCTTCATATTGCCTTCATTCATAAACAGTGTTTGAATAATGAAATTGGTGATAACTAATAATTAGGCGTACCTCATGTCTCTTGGTTGATTGCTTACCATATCATGCCTTCTCATGATATCGCTCTATGCTTATTTCGTCTTCACTTAATCGTACTTCCATATTATTTATGTTAAATCAATTCCAATTACTTTCTTTGGTCACCGTTATTTGTAAATGCTTCATCATTAAAACTAATCTAAATTCTTCGTTCTTTATCCACTCTTTGTTGGTGTGCTACCTGCAGCTTTGACGGCTTGTTGTTCTTAATGTTCTGCTCCTTTTATTTATTCCATTGCTGTCTTGCTTCAATACTCCGTGCTTTTAACATACTTTATGTTCTCAGATCATTATCGGTCCATATAGTTATGACTGATCATAGATTAGTCAAATCATTCCTGGCACTTACTCAAGTAACCGTCATTAAAGACTTAGTTAAACAATTTTGTTTTATGAGTTCGTTTGACTCTTGTATTCAGCGTGACCTTCACAAACTGATTATGTTGAGATGACTTGTTAATTATTAGCGATGATTTAGCTGTCGATTAGTCAATGTTAATCTGGTGCTTTCTTAGTCGATATTGCCATAGACAAAGGACGGAATCTGTCGATAACTCCATGCAAAACCTTTGATGTATTATCTCAATTTTGTTTATTTAGAGACTTCACAAAATTGAGATTATATAGTTTTATAATTGATTATTTATTTATTTTATATTTTATATTTTATTATTTATTATTAAATCTTATTTCAGAGAAGGGATTACACAGTGTTGGCAATGGGAATTCATACTAAAACTTTGTTTAGACTTGAAGCTAGCACAGTAATTAAAAGCAATAATTCTGAACTTCTAAATACTAAAAACCATTAGTTGCCTACTGCAAAACCATGGTGTCGCATAAATCCATGGACCACATTGATGAGAAAGGCCTCAGGTTGCACATCCCTAGTTTGGCGGGGAAACTAGTTTCTATATGTCAGATAAATGATTCAAGCATGCAAGTTGTTTTCAATGAGGGTGTAGATGGTCAAAGAAGGCATAGTGTTGGCAATGGGAATTCATACTAAAACTTTGTTTAGACTTGAAGCTAGCACGGTAATTGAAAGCAATCTGTTGGACATTTTGTCATTGATGTCATTGTTGGTGTTTGATCTACTTAAGGAGCTTGACCAGCTTGACCTGCTTGACCAACTTGACCTGCTTGAGGAGCTTGACCACCTTGAGCTGCTTGAGCTGCTAGACGAGCTTGAGCTGCTTGCTTGTGTGCTTACTTGTCTGCTCTTGTCTGCTCATCAGCTGCTTGTCCACTTGTCAATTTAATATTCCATGCCACTGGTTGATTGACTTCTATTGAATTTTATATCTGGTGATTAAGGACTTTACTCTTCTGTAAGGAGTCAATAGCATCAAGAGAAGAAATAGATACATTTATTGAAGGGAAGATTAATGTTTTGGGCCGTACAGCTATTTGTAAAAGAAAATACAAAGGCTGTGTTTGCAAGGAGTGGTCGGCTAAATTTATGTGTTTTCAAGGATGCTACAGTTAACATCTATTTCAGATTCCTTTGTAACACATGGTTGTGGGTGACTGCAGAATTTAATATTTGGCATTTTTGTTTGGTAATAAAAGTCTGTTACTTATTCCGCTTATATTCTGTCAGCTTCAGATTTAATGATTGGTGAGGAGAAACGTTTTTTGAGTGGTTTTAAAATATAAAGTTGATGCTGCTAATTATGTTGTGTGTTAATATTTACTACTGAGCAGCATTGGTTTTTAAGTAACATCTGGCAGAGACAGATGGAATTTTTGCGAGCAATAAAAGAGTTATCGTGGAGCCTATTTTGGGTGTTAAGTCTGCCAAGCAGTTAGTGGGAGATTTTATTTGGTATTGGAAGTTTTCAGTTTGTTACCTTCATCGATTTTGGAGCCATTTTTATCGACTGGGTTTATTTTTGTGTATTGTGAAGTGCAATCTGCTGCTTCATGTTTTGGTGTACATCATGAGTTTTCAGATTTTTTTTGGAAGACGGGTGAAGACGGGTACAGGTGGAAGATTCCTTTTAGAGTGCTCTTGATCGTGAATTAGTGGATATATTGGAATATTATCAAGTTGCTAAAAAGAAGTTTTGTACGAGAAGAAGTGAGAAGTGCAGATGTTTTTGGATATTGAAGTCTGACAATGTGTGAATAGCGAACCAGTGAGACAATGTTTTTGAAGTAAGGTTTATTGAAGTGAATTTATATGGTTCTTCACGTGCAGTCCTGAAATATGAACTTGAGAGTTGATGTGTGCTTTTTGTAAGCTTAACTGGGAGAATTTACAGCTATGTATGAGCTGAATATATTCTCAATATTTAGTCATCTTGTTTGAATAGGTTGGTGCCTTTTTTGTAAAGAGTTTGAAGTTGGTGCTTCTTTTCAGTGAGTTCCAGCTCAATTTTTGTATTGGGTTGGAGCCTGCAATTTTTATTAGTGTACCCTGTTGGGTTTTCCACGAGATAAACTTTGTGTCTCTGTCTCAAATTTTATTTTTGTGATTCAATCCTCTGTTGCAAAATTTTAAATTAGTTTAGCTTACTGATTCACCCCCTCCCCCTCTCAGTAAGCTTTGTTCGTTCTTCACAATCATTCTGAGCTTCTTAATATTAAAAAACATTAGTGTGGTGTGGCATGAATGCATGGGCCACATTGATAAGAAAGGCCTTACAGCTTTGAAGTCAAAAGGTTTGGTCTTGCATCTTCTTGATTGTTCTTGAGATTTTGATTTTTGTGAGCTTTGTTTACATGGAAAACAAAATCATGTAAGGTTTTACTCAAGCTCTACTAAATCTGATGGAATTTTCCATTTGAATCATTATGATGTGCTTTGACATTCTGCAGTTCTTTCTTTAGGAAGATCCCTATATTATGTGTTTTTTATTGATTATTTCTCCATAAAAACATGAGTGTCCTTTCATAGATAGAGATCATAAGTCTTTAGAAAATTCTGAAAGTTTAAGGCTCTTATGAAGAACCGAACAGAGAAAAAGATTAAAGTTCTAAGGGCAAAAAATGGTGATGAGTTTTATTCTGCACAGTTCCAAAAACTTTTGTAAAGAAAATGGATCTAGCTACACCAAAAACAAGTCCACACAACCCTCAGCAAAATGGAGTTGTAAAGAGGATGGATAGGATGTGGATGGAAATGACTTTTAGTATGCTGAGTGCTCATTGGAGATAAGTTAGGGAAGAAGTATTGGGCAGTATAGTCAATATTGCTGCATCAGCATGCATTAATAAAACCCCTCAAAAGTTTCGGGCAAGCAAGAAGGCTTTTCTTCAACATCTTCTAATGTTTCATTGCAACACATATGTCTAAGTTGGACTTCAAAATAGAGAAGCATAGCTTCATCAGCTATAGTGAAGGTGTGAATGGATGCAAACTCTAGAATCCTGAGAGAGCAAAGACAGTATATAGTCAAAATTTGATCTTCAGAGAAATGACAATTTAAGTTGAAGAGAAATCATGTAGGCAAAAACTCTCATGAATGCCAGCAAAATACCTCCAATTCCATGCAATATTCCAGCTAATGCTAAATATTTGTAATTAGCAGATATCAGATACAAGGGGTGAAATTTGTAACCCGAATGTTAACATGTGTGTGTGTGTGTGTGGAACTGTACTGCTGTATGACTATGACATACTTAAGATGTGGATAACAAACAGGGGTTCATCCAAATCCAAAAGCCTAGACTCTTCTAGAAGAAGTCAATCCTTATCTTTAACCCCAACCTAACCCATCTCAACCACTTCTACCCTGGGTTCTAACCCTTCTCAACCCATTCACCCATGCTAATCTAATCCTCATCCTAAATTCTTCTCTAACCCACCTCCTAATGTTGTCACATTCCATTAGGGAATACTTAGCAACTCCACCCACTTGAGAAAGTCCACTTTCTCAAGCTGGACTTTCTTAAAGTCTATATTCTCTTACATCCTCCCTTCCCTCTTTAAGGCCTTCATTAATGCCTTCATTAATATGAATACTGCAGGTAATTAGCTAAACTAATTTGAACCCTAAGAAATGATTCTTCTGACTCTATCCTAAGGTATTTTACATATAAGAGAAAGAAAAAGAGCTGGAGATATCCAACACTTCTTGTGATATGTCATCTAAAATGTATAATGTTGTCATATTGTAAAGGAAAGCAATTCCTTCAAAGATTGGTATTTAGACTCCAGCTTATTATTTAACAAATCATTGACAAAAGAGGGAAAAACATGCAAAAAGATGTTTTTATTGTGATATTTATTCAAAAAAAACAAATTACCTAATAATGTAGGGTCTGTTGACTCCAAAAACTCTTGAAGCAGTTGCTGATAGAACTCGGAGTCGTCAAGTAGCTCAGGATCACCATCTTCATTTATTTCCTGACATTAGTAGAGTCCCACTTTAAAATCTTGTCCATGTCAAAATCTTAGACATGAAAGAAAAGTACACAAAGATATTTTAATAGATAGAAAATGAATAAATTTCTCCACTTTAGTAGAAAATTTATTGGAAATTGAAAGATTGATTGACAGAATGAAAACTAATCTAAGAATACATTTGAGAAATTAAATAAAAAAATCTCTTACTAAGAAATCAAGAGAAAAATCCCCCAATTCAACATTATAATATTACTACTAACATCTCAACATGAGGACCTAGCAGAATTGTAACTTCAATCTCAAGCAAGTGTAGTACCTCAGTTGTTTTTTCCTGAAACTTTGGTTCTTGAGACATCAGTGCTTGTGAAGACTGCAGGGAAAAATAAAATTAGGAAAGAATTCTTTATCAGGAATGAAGGCCACTAACACTAACTAATCTCTATTATTTAAACAGATAAATATGACAAAAAACTTACAGTCCCAATCACATCAACAGAAGAGCGCATAAGTTGCATCCTCTTCATCATACTTGTAGGGTCCTTCATATATGTTGATACTTGCTGACTTATGCTCTGTGTTTTGTGACAATATATATATATATTCAGAAACAATTCTGCCACTCATAGATTATGACTGATAAGAAATTCCACAAGTGAGATGCAATATTTAGAAACAAACCTGATTGAAAGCACGGAATTTACTTTTCATTGCAGCAGCACCCGCTGAAAGCTGTGTCTTTCGATGCCATTTGTCTACAGAGTTATCACGGAAAGGAGCAATTCTGCAAAATATGGCAAGCAGCTTCAGATACGTGCAAAATAAGCCAAGCAATCTGGTTCACATCCTAAAGCGCATGTTGCAGAGCACACTAAACAGGGTGAGTCTACCTTCTACGCCTCCATGACTAAAAGACCTGCAGACCATGTCAAATCCTCTACTTGGTACATTGATTCAAGTGCCTCCCACCACTTCACTCATCGCCGAGATTGGTTCACAGATTTTCAGCCATTCTCAGATTCAGTTATTTTTGGGGGAGGAGAAGAGTACATTGTTGTCAGAAAAGGCAACATACATATTCAGTCTGGAGGAAGGAAACTGATTTTCCTTGATGTCTACTATGTTCCAGGAATGGAACCCAACCTTCTCTTAGTCAGTCAAATTCTGAGACATTCTCCTCGACTAGACATGACCTTCAGTTCACATTAGTGCAGTATCATTGATCGGGAGACTCAGTCTACTATTGCCGTGGGTCTTGAGGATCATGGTCTATTCAGACTTGTTGACTCTGGAATTCCTAGGAACTTGCTATGGTAGCCCATTGCTCCTCTGTTAGTACACTATGGCATCAACAATATGGGCACTTAAATGTGCACTATCTTTCTCAACTTGTTTGGGAAGATCTTGTCATTGTACTGCCGGAGATTCAGACTCAAAACCTTGGAATTTGCGGAGCATGTCAGGTTGGGAAGCAACATCGCACTCCATTTTTAGATGGCGACTCTTGGAGAGATTCTAAGGCATTACAACTTGTTCATGTTGATATTTGTGGACCTATGGCTACTCCTTCTGCTACTAGGTCCAGGTATTTTTTACTTTTTGTTGATGATTTCAGTCGTAAAATGTGGGTGTATTTTCTTCGTCAAAAATCAAAGGTGTTTGTTGTATTTCAAAAGTTTAAAGCATTTGTAGAAAAAGAGTCTGGTCAACATATTGTTACTCTTAGAACTAACAATGGGGGAGAATTCCGTTCCTCTGCCATCTCCCATTTCTGTGAACAACATGGCATAAAGCGCCAATTGACAACACCCTCCACCCCTTTGCAAAACGGTGTCGTTGAGCGTAGAAACTGTGGGCCGAGCAGTCCACACTGTCGTCTATCTTCTCAACCGCTCTCCCATAGTGGTTGTCAAGAAGTAGACTCCAGAAGAGGCCTGGTCAGTGTTGGTTCCCAAAACCACAGATTGGAAATCCAAGAGCCTGCCAATTCTCCAATAGGATTCCGAATCAATTCTGGCCAACAAACGGGAATAATCCAAATTCCCCTGCACTTTAGGCTTCGCTACACCTAGGCGAGTAAACCTTCACCTCGAACTTGGTCACTTTCTTCAAGGTTTTTCTATAGCGAATTTAAGCTTGTGAGTTTTCTGACTGGCAAGTTCCTCGAACTCGATCAATATGAGATTGAATGTTGAATGTTTGAATTAAATGTTTTGTGTAATGATTCTTAATAATGGATTTGAGGTTTTGTACGAAGGATTTGATAGATTTTCTGACTTCACATATAAACTCAATACTTCAAAAATAAAAGACCAGTGCCTCTGCTCATTCGGGCAATAGAGTCAACTTCGATGAAGGTTACATACAACTTTATAATGTTCTACGCACTTATACTGCCAATCAATTAAATAATCAAGATGCGACAGATCAAATATTTATGCAATCTTAAATTAGTCCAGATTGAACTTTAACTCAGAGACAAACTGGACACAAATTCGGAAACAATTAAATATTTCACGACATCTGTGATGATCGATTTTAAGATGCTATTTGACCGTGTCCACTTATCTGATATTTAAATTGTATACAATATTCAAAAAATGATTATAAAGGACGGTTCATCTGCAATTTAATTCTCCACACCTTTAATAATAAACAAAAGACATTTTATTTTATTATTAAAATAAAATAATTGAATTTATATTACAAAGTCATATTATTGCTCCTTAT
>MU227494.1:4060377-4084239 GCA_018584345.1 Thuja plicata | reverse complement strand
CATCTTTTATTTAAATAATCCCCTTTTACCATAATCGTAACTTAGACTTGTTTTATTTTTTAGTTCTTTATAATGATGACTTTATCGGGCTTCACATTTTAATTAATCCCCCGTTTCTTTCGTTATTAATAACGAGGATCTTAAACTATCGTTGAAGCTATTACAAATGCCTTTGTTTCTCAAAAGGTTTATATTGATTAATAATGAACTTGTCCTCTTGTTATTGGGCGAGATCATAATAAACTGAGTATCCGATTCATGACTTCGCGGTGGTCTTTGTTTCAAAACTTATCATTTTTTCTTAATATCTGTCTTCATTCCTTTCGGATATTATGGGCCCAATCTTTGTTCATATATGTGTAAAGACAATACTGAATACTGTATGTTTGAATCTTGAATATTGCTTGATGTCATTGGTCGTCTTCTTACGCGAACTCCAGGAGATTGCGCTTCTGCTTGTTTATCGCCAGGAATGGAGCCAATTGTCACCACTGTGACCTTCGATATAAAGATTGCATGCTGCAAACATCAGACCCTCCTCATGGTTCCACAGACGCTCATTACTTTAACACTCCTAACGGTACATGGTCTATGCAATAATGTTCTAATTATTTGCAGCATATTTTAAACACTGAAAGACATCCTTGTTATTATTGGAAGTCATCGTAGTTACTACTGCCACAAAAGTTTTTTAATCTTTGCACGTGTCATACTTAGGCTCGTTCCTCTTCTCGTGAATCCACAGGTTCTTCCAGGTCTAGCACATTGAATACTTCCAATTGTCTGATGCAAAACACACAGAAAATAATATCCATCTACAGACTTGTTTTTTAACATTGAATACTTACGAGTATTTGAATAATCATCGAGTATCATTGGGACCAATTATCATTGTATATATTGGATGAGTTTATCACCGTACTCCTATCTTCATTGCTAACTTGAGTTGTATTTAGCTACTCCAATTTGAACTTACTAGTTTTATTTTTGTTCACTAACTTCTTAATATTCTTCGTTATGACATCAATGGCAATACTTCATCAAGTCTCCAAACATTATTTGCCAAATGGAGACCCTAATTTTTTGTAAAAATTAGGGCTCCATCAGTCAGGTCGTAAGCTCAGAATCAGTCATCTCAAACTCAAAGTTTTTGAATCCACTGCTTTTGTTTGGATTCATGATGCTAAATGCACCAAGTTAGATGCCAAGAGCCAAAAACTCATGCTCACTGGCTATAGTGATAATCACAAAGCCTACCGCCTAGTTGACATCGAGACTAATCATCTCATCTTTAGTCGGGATATGGTCATTGATGAGGAAAGAGGGTCATTTCAGCTATCTCCTCTAGTTATGGATTTCGAGGATCAGTCTCTCAAAGCTCAAGACTTGGGTGTCTGTCTTCCATTAGGTCCTCTTGATGGGAGTGCTCCATCTGGGAAGGCTACAGTGGTTCCTTTTCCTATTTCTACCTCTCCACCAGTTCCTTCTACAGGATCACCCAGACATGTACCTAGACCACCTGATTTTCCTCAAGATTCATCTGATCTTCTACTTGATGATGATTTTGTTGCACCTCTTGCTTCTGATGTTGCCACCCCTACTCTCTGGCCTAAATGGTGGGCTAAACTCCATGATGATGAGCTCATCGAGAGTAGAACTGCTCGGAAGAAGACCAAACCTTCTGATTCTGTAAATTTTTCCCTCATGACCAACATTCACAGTGTGTATGAGCCTCAAACATACACAGAGGCGAAAGGGATACCTGAGTGGGAAGAAGCTATGAAGATTGAGCATCATAGTCTATTGAAAAATAACACTTGGGATCTGTCAAGTCTTCCTTCAGGAAAGAAATCCATCAGATGCAAATGGGTCTACAAAGTCAAATACAAGGCTGATGGCACTTTAGATAAGTCCAAGGCTTGTCTTGTTGCTAAAGGCTTCTCTCAGCATGAAGGAATTGATTATGAGGAGACTTTTGCTCTAACAGTAAAGATGAGCACCATCAAATTAGTCCTAGCCATGGTAGCTCAGTGTGGCTAGAAAGTCCATCAAATGGATGTCTAGAGTGCCTTCCTAAATGGTGAGTTACCAGAAGAGGTTTACATGACGCAACCTCCTGGATTCAAGGTTGTCGGTAAAGAACACCAAGTTCTCAAACTGATGAAAGCACTCTATTGCCTCAAACAGGATCCTTGGGCATGGTACAAGAAAATTGATAAGTACCTCACAGATCAGGGTTTCTAGAGTCCTTCTGACTCAAATCTGTATGTCAAGACTTCTGGCAATGATATCATCATATGCTGATGATTTGATAATCACTGGCAATTTTGCATCTTTGATTCAGGAAATCAAACAAAATCTGTCAGTCTTTTGACGTGACCAACCTTGGGCTTCTACACTACTACCTAGGTGTCAAGGTTTGGCAGCAGTCCCATGGCATCTTTATCTCTCAGTCTAAGTATGCACGGGCTTTGCTTGACAAATTCAAAATGCAGGACTGCAAACCTGCATCTACACCTATGGAGTTTGGTCTAAAGTTGTCAGCCAAATATGGTTCTCTTGTTGAGAATTAATTTGTATTCAGGCAACTAGTGGGCAGTTTGATCTATCTCACCGCCACTAGACCCGATCTCAACTTTGGCGTGAGTTACATATCTCGCTTCATGACAGCTCCTACTTCAGATCATTGGGTTGCAGCGAAGCGCATCTTGCACTATGTCAAGGGCACACCAGACTTTGGTATCCTCTACGGACGAACCAAAGATCCTCAACTCATTGGTTATACAGACTCGGATTGGGAAGGCTTTGTTGATGACAAAAAGTCCACTTCCAGGTATGTCTTCAGTTTGGGTACAGATGCTATCACTTGAACCAGTAAAAAGCAGCAGGCAGTATCTCTTTCCTCAACGGAAGTTGAATATTGGGGAACAATCAAAGCAGGTTGTGAGGCAGTTTGGCTTCGAAGGATGCTTTCCGATATCCATATGCCTCAGGCAGGCCTGTCACCCCTCTTCTGCGACAATCAAGGGGTGCTCAAACTTGCCAAAAACCCAGCCTTCCATGAGTGAATCAAGCATATTGACATTCATTGTCACTTCATTCGACAGCTGGTTGAAGATGGATGCATGGATTTGCAGTATGTTCCTACAGCAGACCAGACTGCCAATATTCTCACCAGGTCATTCTTTCCAAATAAATTTGTTAAGTTCAGGGGGTTCCTTGGTGTAGTTGACAAATTGACCATTAAGGGAGGGTATTAGAATAATATCTCCGAATATCTTATTTATTATCTTTTAATGGTCAATATTGTATATCTTGTAAATATTAGAATGTTTCTAATATTCTTTTATTCTTTCGTTATTAGAATGTTTCTAATAACGTCATCTTTGTAAACTATATATGAGTATATTGCTCATTCCTTAATTCATTCAATATTTAACCAAATATCTATCTTACAAGGTTCTCTTTGGCTTTTGTCTCGGTTCTTGGTTCAGGGCTTCTTTTGCCTTGCTTGAACCTCTGGTGGGGTGCTTGCTATGTTTGTTCTATGTCTCTTTCGTGTTCGTTTGATTTTTATATTTCCTATTTTCATTTATGTATTCTCGCTCACATACTTATATAAGTATTTATGTATATAAGAATACTTCTATAAGTATTTTCGTTTTTTAGTATTCTCGTATATTAGTATTTCCTTTTTTAAAGTATTTGTATTCATTTAAGATTTCTCTCACTCTTACTTATATATATATGTGTGTGTGTGTGTGTGTGTGTGTATATACTCAGTGTGTGTGTGTGTGTATACATAGTACATACACAAACTCACATATTTATTTATATATAGTATTGTTATTTTTTTTTCCTTTTTTTTTCCTTTTTTCTTCTCTATTATGTATCTTTTGTTGTTTTTGTTTGTGGTGATTTGAGTTGTCATTTTTTTGTTTTCTTATTTATTTTATTATTATTATTATTATTAGTTTTGTTGCCTTCTTTAGTTTCTTGTTTGCCTTGTATATTTAGTTTTGAATTGTTGTGTATTCTTAGTTGTTTTGTTCCCTTATTTCTTATGTATTATTTGTTTTTTGTTCTTTAATTCTTAATTGGTTTATGTGTCTCACTCCTTTTTCTTCTTTTTATTATTATTTTTTGTGGTTTTGTTGTTATTTTAGCCCTCTTAGTCTCTATTTGTTGTTTTTATGTAGTTTTTCTGAATTTTTTGTGGGTTTTCTTAGTTGCTTTTTTTTCTTCTCTAAAGTGTTGACTTTTCTATTATTTATTGACCTCCTTGGTTTCTCGTTCCTTGTGCCTCCCTATTCACTCCCCTTTTCCTCCTTTATATTGGGCTAGTCTACAACAGTAAATCTTATTTTCTCCTTCAGCTCTTCTCATATTGATGATGGATCACGGAGTATGAATTGAAACGTTGATGTAAAAATTTGCACACAATCAAATCCAGAGACAGCATTCACTTTATGTTTCTTTTGTCCTTTAAGCAGATCAAAATGATTTCTCATCTTCTTTAGGTAATCCCAAAAGAAAAATTCATTTACCTTCCATCCCCATGGATTGCCTCCTGATTTATCATCCTTATGTTCTGTCATGTTGAAGTCTACAGCGATAATCCATGGGATACATGGAAGTGAATCTACCATCCATTTCCAAAGCTCCATTTTCACATTAACCTCATTTGGGGCATTAATTGCCAAAACCCCAAATTTTATCTTTGCTTTTTCAATTTTCACACAAATTCATCTATTGCAGGGGGGTGGCTTGATCCTATAATAACTTATCCCACTTGCAAGCTGCAAGAATGCTATTCCACCTTTTCCTCTCTCATGGTTGGTGTGGAAAGCAATTGAGTCTTTCCATATGAATCTCAGGTTATTACTCAGATGGAAACCAACAACCTTCACCTCTTGAATCAGCAAAAAGTCAAGATCTTTATTCTGGTTACAAAGGTCTCTTACCAAAAAATTTCTGTCTGGGGATTCCAATCCCCTAACGTTCCAACTAATGCAGTTAATCATGGAAACTATTTAAGGTTTCTTCTCATTTTTGTATAACCTTTCAAAACAGTCAGGTAGACCGTTTTTACCTCTTTCCATTTTTTTGGGTGCTATTTGATCTATTGCAGGGAGGGTGGCTTGATCCTATAATAAACTTATCCCACTTGCAACCTGCAAGAATGTTATTCCACCTTTTCCTCTCTCATGGTTGGTGTGGAAGCAATTGTGTCTTTCCATATGAATCTCAGGTTATTACTCAAATGGAAACCAACAACCTTCACCTCTTGAATTAGCAAAAAGTCAAGATCTTTATTCTGGGTACAAAGGTCTCTTAACACATTTTTTGTCTGGGGATTCTAATCCCCTAACATTCTAACTAATTCAGTTAATCATGGAAACTATTTAAGGTTTCTTCTCATTTTTGTATAACCTTTCAAAAAAGCCAGGTAGACCATTTTTACCTCTTTCCATTTTTTGGGTGCTATTAGATCTACTAACAACTTTCCTTTTCCTCTGAACCAATTCAAACTCATTATTATTATTATCACTTTCTATCTTTACAAAATCAGTTTCCCTGAATAGGGGATTGAAGAAATTAAGAGATAGTGTTTTACTCATTTGTTCACAATCAAAGGGAATGCCTTTTGAATCAACAGAAGAATGAAAATCAGATTGTTCAAACAACAATGGTCTTGATGCACTTTCTTCATCATTTAAATCTAGTAACATTTCCCCTTCCTCATTAGAGTCTCCACTCTTTTCATTATTCTTCTCGTGCTTTTCCATCCTGGGTTCCAACTCTTCCTGATCGACATCCTAAATGTCAAGTGTTATACCACCAAAATCTACAGCCTTTGCTGCATCAATAAGGTCAGGCTTTATATTGTTACGTCTCTGGAATAAAACTTGTCCTTTTAATTTATCCAAGACAAGTTCCTGAGCATTTTTTTTATGATTCGGGATTTCACTACCATTTTCAGAATTTTTCTTAGTATTTTCAGTTATTGGGTCCATGTTATCTTTCACCATAGCCTTTTTATTATCTTCTATATGAACAAGGGTTTCATTAGCCCTAGCTTCTTCAATATTAGATACTGTATCCATAACCTTATTGTTTAAACTATTGCTAGAATTGCTAATGTGGGTGGGGTTCTTCTCTTTGTCAACATTCGGGGCTTTAAGGGTTGAGTCCTTAGGTTTTTCTTTGTTTCTATTAGCAAACAAGAGAGGGCAATCTTACTTTACATGACCATCAGTTTTGAATCTGAAGCAAGAGCTTAGGCTCCCCAAGGCTTCTATCTCACATTTATATATCTTGTCTTTTAGAGGAAATTCAAAAATCTCAGGAATTTCAACACCATTAAATGAAATAAGAACCCTAGCATTCAGATGAGGCAAGGAAACCCTCGAATCTTCCACTTGGAGGGTTTTCCCAAGCAACTGAAGCAATTGGGGGATAAAGGCCCAACATTGAATGGGTATATCTTTAACACAAATCCATCTGGGAGTGGACCAAAAAAAAATATCATTATTCAATACCTCGGGAGACTAAGGAACAGCTTTGAAAATTGATTTTCCAATGCTCCAAAAAAACTTATCCAAAATCTCTTTTTGCATAGTAATGTTTTTAGCAAAAATGACAAAAAGCCCTTTCTGCATCATCCTACAAAATGATACAAAAACCCCCATTTTTTGACCCCACACATTATTTAACCAATCATCAAAGAATCTTCTAGCAGGCAAATTATTAAGGTCTAAACATATAAGAGAGTTGTATTCTTCAATCTATCCTCTTCTTTATTTAGAGCCCTCAACAATTCCTCATTTGGAGAAATCCTTAACACCTAAGGTAAGAGAGGGTCCTTACCTCCTTTTTGTTCTTCTCTAAAGCCTCCTCCACTACACCCTGCACAGTGTCCTCTAAGCCCCACATTGAACCTATCTTCTTCCAACGATGTTTCTATATCTTCTTCCTACAAAACTTCTTTGAATGTCTTAGGGTTTTCATCTTTCCCTTTTCTATTAACATCTTCTTCACAACTTTCCACCCCTCCGTCAATCTACAAGCTACCGTCCATATGCAAGCACAACACACGCATAGGAAAAATCACATATTCAAGTACAAAACATCAATCACCATACGGGGACACTCAAATCAAAAAAGCATAAGAAAAACCAGACACGCAAACTACTTAGACAAGACAGATAACAAGACTAAGACAAAGAAATGCAGCCCACACATGCCAAGGCACGAGAGATTCACGTGGCGAGGGACTGCAATCATGTCAAGAAAATCTTTCCTTGATTGTAGAGCCCCCCTGCAGCAAAATTGTTCGTTGGATCACTTCTCAATATAATCAATCTTGGCTTACAAATTTCTCAATCCGACACACAAACTGCCTAGACAAGATAGGCAACAAGACCAAGACAAAGAAATGCAGCCTACACACGCCAAGGCATGAGAGATTCACATTGCGAGGGACTATAATCGTGTCAAGAAATCCTTTCCTCGATTGCAGAGCTCCCTGCGACAAAATTTTTTGTTCGATCACTTTTCAATGTAATCAATCTTGGCTTACAAATTTCTCAATCCAACAAAGATATATTTATCTCACAAACCAAGTACGTCAACGAGATGTTGAAGAAATTTAGAGCGGAAAATCACAAACCAGTTAGCACACCCATAGTCACATGTTGCAAATTAAGTAAAGATGATGAACATGAAGCAAACCAAAAATCGTACAGGTCAATGATTGTGAGCCTACCATATGTGACAGCATCAAGATGAGACATTATGCAAGCAGTAGGCATGGTGGCTTTCTAGCAGCACCAAAAGAAACTCACATCCAAGCAGTCAAAAGAATATTTATATATCTAAAGGGCACTTTGGAGTTTGGTTTGTGGTATTTGAGAGGTGAAGATTTCACTCTAGCAACATGTATAAGATGTGGATTGGACAGGCAGTGTTTATGATAGGAAAAGTACAAGTGGCAGAGCATTCTTTCTTGGAAACAATCTAGTGTCTTGGCTAAGCAAGAAACAACCTTCAGTTTCTTTATCCACAATAGAGGCCAAATACATATCAGCAATATCATGTTGCACACAAGTTCTTTGGCCGAAGCTAACATTGAAATATATGAAGATAGAATATGATCGTCCAATTTCAATACTTTGTAACAATAGGAGTGCAGATAATATTTCAAAGAATCTGATTGTGCACTCTAGGAACATTCCCATCAATTATCATGTCTTACAAGTAGCAAAACAACATTTCAAGTTAGAGCACATTGCGACACAAGAACAGCTTGCAAATATTTTTATGAAGCCCATTCCTAAAGAGACTTTTGAGTATCTCAAGTAAAGATTGGGAGTGATATCACTCTCATCCAGTCACTAATCTCTAAAGAGCACAAATTCAAGGGGAGCTATTCATTGGATTATCTTTCAACTCCATGAAGTCTTTGCCATTGATATCAAAAGGGGAGAGTTGCAAAAAGGGGGAGCATTAGAGATAGAGGGATAACTATGTTCTTGCTAGATTCACAAATTATTTCGTTGCAAGGTTTTCATCAATGACAATGGGGGAGATTGTTAGAAATATTGTCATAGATTGTTAGAAATATCTCTTTTGAATATGCAAATCAGTTTCCTTTATTGAAGGCAAACTGTATCATTCCAGTGAGATCATTAATGTTCCTAACAAAACAAATCTACCTTATTCATAGCAGCATAAAAATAAATAGAACGTGGACAAATGGAAAATTAAAGTTCATTTTTTGTGGTCGCCAAAGTTTGAAAGAAATTAAATTAAAAATAAATTTAATTTTTCTAAAATGTGGCTGACCTCCTTTGAAGGATTGCCTGCCTTGGGTGAAGAGGCATAAGGGATAAAAAAAGATCAGTGGGGGAAGTGAAAGGAAAGCAATTAAAGAAGTATCTTTCTAATTTGAGTATATTTATAGCAAATCTTTTAGCACATTTATAGTAGATCTTGAAGCAAAATTATAGCAGATTTTCAAGCAGATTCATTGTTGATTTATAAGCAGACTTATATAGGACATTGACATAATCATCATACTTTGAAGTAGCCATATTCAAGAAGACGAAAGTTTTGTTCATTTTGAGGTTGGTGCCTCCTAATAAAAGAAATTGATGTCTCTTCCTAACTTGGTGCTTAGTGGTGGGGATTGGTGTATCCAGTGTGTGTTGATGCCTAAGAAGATTTGTGAGAGATTTATTGTTGGCTGGATTTGGACAGTAGATCAAAGCGGTCTTTTCCTGTACTTTTCTCCCAAAAGGGTTTCCACATAAATCTTGTGCCTCTTAGTTGGTAGATCTTACGTGATTGCTATTTTTGTGGTGGTTGAATTTAAATAAGTAAAAAAATTGTCTTATGCCAATTCACCCACTCCTACGCACCCCCACCCCAAAAAAAACATTATATATAAAGTATGTATATGTATATATATAAAGTATGCATGGTCATCAAAATATGCTGATAGAGGACTTGAGGCTTGGATGAGAACAAGCTACTCTATCATGGATGGGTTTACCATAGAAGGAAAACTCAGTGAGTAACTTGACTCATCATTGCATCGGGTCAACACAACCTATGTGCCAAGTCAAATGTGAGTCAAGCCAAGTAATGGAATGCTATCTTTAAAAAAAAAAATTGTTATTTTTCATCATTATTGGAATTGGAAAGAAGCACTTTTTGGCCTTAGCTTGCATAATGATATCATTGCTGATTCTATTAGAAAAGTCATTTAAAGACATATATGGAAGGCAAGGTGTACTGCAGTGTTCTCAAACAACTATTTTCCGGAAATGCTTCAGTCATTGCTCAACTTCAGCAAATTCAATATCAAGTGATTCAACTCCAGAACAGTTTCCATATGGAACTATACTAAGTGTTTCGTCATGTTCCTTCTGAGTAACGCCAGTTGCCCTTCGTAATCATCATTTGTATTTGGATCTTTGCAAATTGTTTCATCAAGTTTCTGCTATGTAGCACCAGTTGCTGGGTCATTGTCATCATTTTGTTTCTCTGTCTCAGCTACTTCCTGTAGCTTTTATTCTTTGTAATTTTGCTTTCTTTCAATATAAAAAAAATATACCCAACAGTAAGAAATCAGTAAAATTTTACCTTGTGTACAATGTCTCTATTCTTGCCCAAGGTGCATCCATTTGTGTTGATAATCCATTTTTTTTATGTTCTTCATTTCCTGATTTACTTTTACCTTGGAAAAGCAAAAAGATTATTTTAAAATAAATCATTAGATCTATGTAAACTATTAACTTTTTAATGCATCCAAACATGAATAAGAATAAAATACAAGAATAAAATATATTATATTGACCACCTCTCTTTCACAATACTTATACCATTATCAATTAGCCATCCATGAAGGTGCCAAAAAATAAGGAAAAAAGTACACACCAATGTGCTTTATATCATCTTATTACAAAAATTGAAAATCCATTTGTTTTTCTTTATTAGGAATGTTGTAATCAAAAGGCACAATATGTCTATTTACCAAGATGTTGGACTCTTGAATAATCAAGGTAATAGTTATCCTTGAATGTTCAAAATTAAAATTAAAGCCTTGTTATAATTCTATTTTGAACATGATATTAGCATGAATCTCAAGAATAAAACAGAATAGGTAGCATGTTCTCATTTTGCATATAAGTGGCATGTTTCCTTTATGGCAATAGAGCAGATAGAAGAGCTTCTAGCCTATCCTCATTTCCCATAGGCTATAAGGTAAAGTAAAGGAAGTAATTTTAAATATTATTTTAAGTTGGGCCGATAATTTTTAATTTAAGAGGCAACATGAATAATATTTTATTAAAATATAATATACATTTTAACACTAATATAATAAAAAGTATTTTTAAATAATTAAAAAAGTATTCATGAATACCTAAGGAAATTGGTCCCAGCTGCCCAACAGGAGCACTATTAAAGGAGGGTGCTTGGCTTCATTTGGATCTATCAAGTTTTCCCATCATCCTGCCATTCAATTTTTGGAATTTCAGTTTTGTGTTCAAGTTCGCTTCAGAGGATGAACCATCTAGGATTTTAACTATTGGATTTAAAGAAAAAACCCATCATTGCCAACATTGGCAATTCCATCCTTGAGTTACATGTTTGTGATTAAATTACCAGATTTGAAAGTTCATGAATTAACCATTGCAGATTTCAGAGTTTTAAGGGTTTTGGATACATTTTGCTGTTGCTAAAATGTCACTACAGTGAAATCAGCCTTTTTGGGCAAGATTCAATTTTACACGTTGCTATAGTGTCACTGCATGTCATAACACTGCAATCAATATTTTTGGGGAATAATCCTTCACCATTAATGCAGAAACCAGCATATACAGTCACCAACTTGAGTATACCAACATCAAGGAGGTGAATTCTATTGCCCCCAATTTTGACATCACAAAATTGGACAACGCTACGCAATTTTCTCATGAATTCGTAGGTGTTTCCTCTGAGTTTAGGTGTTCTGAATGATGCGTAATGAAGGCAATTCGTCATCCCTAAATTGTTTTGAGTTTCATGTCTTCTGAACATCATTTTGGAAGGTTTCCGTCAAGCTTATCACCATATTGCTTGTCAGAACGAGTTTTTCTTCTCTGCCTGCAAGCACTTGATTTCTGTCAACCTTCGAGTCTTTTCTTCAGTTTTCTTGTTTGTGTGCTTCGTTTTAAGTTTTGTTTTTACCCTAGGATTGTAGCATTTTCGATTCTGCTAGTTTTGAGCTATCTTAGGCGTCAATCAGAGTTGTCAATCAAAAGATATTAAAGAATTAAGTGACTGCAGCTGGGTTTTTTAACCCTGACTGCATATTTCTATTCTTTAATTAAAAACTTCCATCAGTGGGCTTTTTGTTGACCATGCATAACACTATGGGTGTATTTACATGTGAGATGGAACTAAAACTCCCTTTTTATACCTTCACATGACGATGCATGAACTTTAAATGGATTTATAATGTAAAGGTGGGTTTTAAACTCTGATTACATAATTTCTCTTTTTAAAAGTAAACATGTAAATACACATTAAAAATCCATGTGTTAAGATATTTCATGAACCAATGGTGGTGATTTTCAAAGTGATTACATGTGTAAAGTTAAACTTGAATATGTATTCTTTAATTAAAATCTTCCATTAGTGGTGATTTTTAGTGACATTGCATGTTTTGAGAATGTCTTTTCAAATGTGTGGCGATTTTATGAGGCATGGCATGTATTTAAAATCAATGTGATCACATGTGAATGGGCTCAAAAAAACCGTTGACTCATAGTGGCATTTTTAATGTCCTTTGCATGTTTACCAATACATGTAATCACATGTGAATGGTATCCCACAAGCCCGTAATGGCTTTTTAAAACATGTAAAGAGTATTTTAAAGCCTGTTTGAAGCCTTATGTGCTGCGTTTTTTCTTCTAACTCCTATGGTGGTAATTTTAAGATGGATTGCATGATGAGAATATCTTTGAAATGTGTAAAGGCTTATAAGAAGCCCGTCTAAGGATAGAGACGTCATTTTGTGGTATATCTCCATGGTTTTAAAATCATGTTTTTCTCTAAAGTGTCGTTTTTGGAGTGATTTGCATCTTCATTTCAAACTCCAGCAAATAGATCCAATTTGCAAGGTTTAAATGAGTCTGTTAGTTGCTATTTTTAGGCATTTCGAATCTCCATAGTAGACATTTGTCACGCATCTCTTGATGACTCATGGAAATACTTTGATTTTGGAGGAAGAATTAATCAAATTCTTAGTCTATATAAACTCCATTTTGGGTGTTTTTTTCTAAATTCGAAAATCTCTTGGATGTATTTCAGATTTTTCTCCAAAATTTGGAAGAGTTGTTTTCCTTGCATTTCTCAAGGAAGAGGTAAGTTTTTGCTTGTAAATTCTAGGGCTTTCTTTTCAAGTTTGTATATGTTTTTGGTTTGTTTATATTGATGCAAATCTCTCATCTCATTTTTAAGATTTGTATTTGTTTTGTTAAAAGTTGATCCTTCTATTTTCCGTCTCAATCATTCTCCAAGTTCCAAATGCAAGAACTTCATCTTTCTTGTATATGCAGTCGTGATTAAAAACCTCGTTCTAAATAATGGATTACTTCAATAATGCAAGTTTTTCCCTTCGTGCAATGCAAGCCAAAAAGTCCACTTTTCCAAGTGCTTTGCACGTACTTTTCCTCTCTATGCCAATGCAAGCTAGAAGCACACTTTCAAGCACATTACATATTATTTCCACACTTTTACCAAGGCTGCAAAGGGACTTAAAATTCCGGTTTGTAGGTTCTAAGTGCTTACCGGTTGACTTGTAGTGGGATATAAAAAAAACCCCCTCTATGAGCGAAATACTTTGCCTCATGTATATATACCTATTCATTCTTCATTTTCCTACCTGAAGCTTGCTATTCACATATGCACTGCTCCCAGAAAAACCAGTTTTTGGTTTTTCTCTTCATTTCGAGAGCTGATTTTACCCAAAATTAATTGCTCTTTGCTGCCCCAAAACTTTCCAGTATCATTCCTTACTTGCATGCTTCTAGATCTATATCTTTTTGCACCAAAATAGTTTTCTATGGATCCATCACATGAGGATGTACTTACCTTTTGGAATTTCCATGAAACAGTCTCTCACTCACAAACTTGCTATGTCAGAAGAAGTTGTTCCTTCCAAGGGAAAAGAGAAGAAGAAAATGAAGCACCAGTACGACAAGTATCAGAATTCTATTTCTCCTTCCCAGGTTACATCATATGTGGAAGATATTCGGGATACAGAACTCGGTCACTTGAACATGGGAGAGTTCCTTGAAAGGGTTGAATCTTCAACCAAATATGAGATGCTTCTCATCAATCAAACTAATATTCATCTAGTTGCTACCTTTCCTGTGGCTGCCTTGGAGCCAGAATTTGTTGTAGCATGTTCTAAGCATTTTGACTACCCTTCCAGAACTATCAGAGATCAAGATGGGAATACAATCATTAGCCTAGATCCTGACACCATTGACGGAATTTTCAAAGTACCACCTACTCCTTGTCATGTCCCCTTCTCCGCGCTAGGCCATTATGGTGCCTGATTAGTCTATCTCCCCATCCAAATAGGCTAATGGCTACTTCTGGAGGATGCCAGCCAGTCACAGGCTTTATTTGGGTATTTTTAAGTATTTGGGAGCCTTTTCCATAGTTGAGTCAGTTTATTTTATAAAGTGAGTTTATAAAGTTACTTTATGACTTAAAGTCATTATATATTAAAAAGTAACTTAAGCGAATGCACTTTATCCCACATTGCTTAGTATTTTGTGCTTTCCCTCATATCGAGGTCGATTTTATCATTTCTCTATTGCCCCTATTTGGGATATTACAGTGGTATCAGAGCCTCTGATCTTGCCATCCTAGTGGGTTAGATTTTCAGATTAACAGGCTGGTACAGTAGTGACAATGTTGAGTAGGTATGCATAGCAGGCACAGATCTTATAGCTTTAAACATAACAGAGTTGAACAGGAACAACCAGAATCTTCAATACAAGTTGATATAGAAAACAGTCATACCAAAGCAGACGAGGAAATTATATTTGAACAGGTTACTCCGGGTACAAATATGGCTAAGGATACAGATAGAGAGACCAGGGAAACATTGAGGGCCTTACTCGACGGACAGGATCATATTGTTGATGTATTACAAATTTACAGTAGCTTGCAGGGGTTATCTAGCAATTGACAGTAGCACCCAGGAGACCCCAGAGCCATCACAGTGGTGGAGGCAGTGTAGCAGGATCACCTAGGGCAGCTAGAGCCCCCACTCGTACTTCAGATAGGCCTCTTATGCCTATCTTCGCGGAGAATAATGCAGGGGAAGAGGTAGAATAGCCTAAGACAGCTGGCATTCTTCCAGAGAATGTGATGGCCACGCATGATGCGTGGAATACGCTACCAGATAATGTCAAAGATGATTTAACCTTTCCCCAGTAAATGGCTCAGAAGAGAGAATTCGGCAGGGCTCAGCAGGATAGGAGACCCAGGGGTCAAAACAGGGATTTAAAACATGCAATGAATTAATTAACTCTCCCTACATTTGATGGCAGCAGTAAGACATCCGCGAGAGCTTGGATTCACAAGCTAAACACCTTCCTGGCCCTCAAACCCATGTCAGAAACGGAGGCTATTAAGTTTTCCACAATGCATTTAGAGGGAGCAGCATATGACTGGTGGCATCATGGTCTTGTCACCCAGGATCATGGACTGATTACTTCTTATGAGACTTTCAACACGAATTTGATTACCTGTTTTGACAGGAAAGACATAGAGGTTTATTACAGGGAGTTAGCTCAGCTGAGACAGAGTGGATCCTTGGACCACTATATTGATGAGTTTCAGAGGATTTCCATCATGGTTCCTGATATGTCTGAGAAGAGGAAAGTGATGTTGTTCATTGAGGGTCTACAGGATAGATTCAGAGGTTTGGTTAGAGTTCTCAAGCCAAACACTTTGGATGACACTATTAAATTAACACATGACTTGGATTCACCTTCTTCTATATTGCAACCGCCTAAGAAAACATTTAAGGGATCCTCTTCATTTCAAAAGAACAAAAATCAGAATAAGAGTATGCCCCCTAGGTTGGATTTTGAAACAAGAAATGAATTGAGGGGGAAATTGTGCTTCACATGTAGAGAACCTTGGACTCCAGACCACAGATACCTTGGAAAAGGCAAGATCGTTACATTGAGGTGGCTTCTGATGGTGAACACGAACAACATGAGGGCAGCGATGTTCAGGACAGCGATGAGGAGGCTCAGGAAGAGCAATCAGCAGAAGAAAAGAAGAGGAAAGCCCCCCATGAGCAACCCCATGTTACTTTAGCATCTCTTTCAGGGATTCCCACATGTCACCCTTTCCGTTTGAAGGGGGTGGTTAGAGGACAGCGAATAGGTTGCCTACTGGATACAGGCGCCACTCATAACTTTATCAACACAAGTATGGTTTCCAAGACGAGGTTACAGGTAGATGGCATTCCCGAGTTTGAGGTTAAGGTGGCCGGGGGAGACTTGTTGAGTTGTACAGGGAAGATCTCCAGACTCCCGAGTCACTTTGGGGATTATCTTCTAGAGGCTGATTTTTACGTCATTGATTTGGATAGTCTTGATGCTATTTTGGGTATGCAGTGGTTATAGACCCTAGAAAGATACACTATTGATCACAAGTTGAAGCAGTTGGAGTTTTTGAAGGGTGATCAGCAAATTGTTCTTAAGGCCATGCCAGATGGCAGGCCCAGGTTAGTATCAGCTCACAGGATGGAGGCCATCATGAGGCATAGCGATATGGAGTGGGCAGCCTAGTGTTTCATATCCTCTAAACCCACACCAGATTTAGGGCAGTAGGTTCACATTAATGTCCAGAATGTGCTTGATAAGCACAAACAGGTTTTTGAGCACATCATTGAGTTGGAGGAGGGCGCCAAGCCCGTGATCAGTACCCCTTATCGTCACCCCAGACACTCTAAGGAAGAAATAGAGAAGACAATCAAGGAGCTTCTAGATATGGGGCACATCAGGCCCAATTCCAGTCCCTTTGCTTCTTCAGTAGTTTTGGTGAAGAAGGATGGTACTCTTTGTATGTGCATTGACTACCGTGCACTCAATAAGAGAACCATTAAGAACAGGTATCTCATTCCCTGGATTGATGAGTTATTAGATGAGCTACATGGGGCAGTATATTTTTCGAAGATAGATCTTTGATCAGGATACCATCAAATACGTGTCCGTAAGGAGGATGTTCATAAGACAGCATTCAAATGTCACTACGGGCACTATGAGTTTCTAGTGATGCCATTTGGGCTCTCGAATGCACCTGCTACTTTTCAATCATGCATGAATGATATATTCAAAAAGCAGTTGCGCAAAAGTGTCTTGGTGTTCTTTGATGACATTTTGGTCTTCAGCAGGACATGGAAGGAGCACTTACAACACTTGGATGAGATTCTTAGCATTATGGAGGAGCAGTCTCTGTTTGCGAAAGAATCAAAGTGTGAGTTTGGATTGACTGAGATTCTCTACCTAGGACACGTGATAGGGACAGACGGAGTTAAGGTTCACCAGGAGAAAATTCAAGCAATTCTTGACTGGCCACCGTCGAGGAATATGTCAGATTTGAGGGGTTTCCTTGGACTATGTTCTTATTACAGGAGGTTCGTGAAGGGATTATCTCAAACAGCAACCCCCCTTACCGATCTTACTCGGAAAGGGGCATTCAGGTGGACAAATGAGGCAGAGGTAGTCTTTAACAGGCTTAAGACAGTCATGAGTACTTGCCCGGTTCTAGCGCTTTCAGACTTGTCTCGTCCCTTTGTTCTAGAGTGCGATGCTTCAAGGAATGGGATTGGTGCAGTGTTGATGCAGGATAGACACCCCATAGCATATGAGAGCAGGAAGCTTAAGGAAAATAAGAGACTGTATTCTACTTATGACAAAGAGATGTTCGCCATTATGCATGCCCTGGCTAAATTCAGACAGTATCTAGTGGGTGGCAAATTTAGAGTTAAAATACAATAGCCTGCGCTACTTCTTAGAACAGGAAGAGTTGAATGAAAGACAGCAAAAGTGGGTCAGTAAAATCCAGGCATATGATTTTGACATTGAGTACGTCAAAGGGAAAAATAACATTGTGGTTGATGCACTTTCCAGGAGACCTCCAGTAGCGGCTTGGTGTGCCCTATCAGAGATCTTTGCAGATTGGAAGTCTCATTTGTTGGTTGAGTATTCTAAAAATACTCAAGTTTGTCAGATTTTGGATGGTCAACTCTAGGACAGCAAATACAAAGTGATCGATGATATTATTCTCTATAAGGATAGGATCTACCTAGTACCAAGATCTAAACTTAAGGCTAAGGTGATGAATGCGGTTAACGATGTGCCAACAGCAGGGCATCTAGGGTTTTTAAAACCTACACGCAGGTTAGAGAGAGGTTCTCATGGAAGGGCCTCAAGGACGATGTCTTTCAATATGTCAGAGAGTGCCAGGCTTGTCAGCAGAACAAGTCCGAGCACGAGCATCCCGTCGGCTTATTGCAGCCCCTTCCTGTTCCAACACAGAGATGGGAGGGTATTTCGATGGATTTTATTACACAGTTGCCGAGAGTGCAGGGCAGGGATAGCATCTTTGTGGTGGTGGACAGACTTACTAAATTCGCTCACTTCTTCGCTATCGCAACAGATTGGTCAGCTTCGCAGGTAGCTGAGCTTTTCTTCCGAGAGATTTTCAGATTGCATGGTCTCCCCAAGACCATTGTGAGCGACAGAGACATTAAGTTCCTCAGCACCTTTTGGCAAGAGTTATTCAGACTGGCAGGCACCGAGTTGACTCCCAGCACCAATTACCACCAACAAACACCTGGTCAGATGGAGATTGTGAACAAATGGGTGGAAGGTTATCTCAGATTTTATGTAGCAAGATAGCAGAGGGCATGGGTTAAATGGTTGTATTTGGGGGAGTTTCGCTACAACTCCACCTATCACATGACTATTGGCATGTCACCGTTTCGGGCTCTTTATGGCAACGAACCCCTATCATTTATAGACCTGGCTCTACAGGACAGCAGGGCACCGATTGCGAGAGATTGGTTACAGGATCATCAAGATATTCTTAGATCTCTTAGTGAGAACATCCAGAGAGCACAGAATCAACAAAAGATGTACGCTGATCGACATCGGAAAGAGCGGAGCTTCGAGTTAACGGATATGGTCTACCTTCGTCTTCAACCATACAGGGAGAGTTCTTTGAAGAAGAGTGGGTCCAAAAAGCTTAAGCCCCAATTTTATGGTCCCTATCGCATTGCCAGGAGAGTTAGTAAGGTGGCTTATGAGCTCGAGCTACCGGCAGACAGTAGGATTCACAATGTATTCCATGTGTCTTGCCTCAAGAAGGCGATCGGGCAGCAGATAGTTCCATCTTTTGGATTACCCCCGCTAGATGAGGAAGGTAAATTGGTTCTGGTTCCAGCTGAGGTGATTGAGGTTAGAGAGAGGAAACTGCGGAACAGGGCTATCAGAGAGTATTTGATTGGCTAGAAGGACTTACCTATTGAGGACACCACATGGGAGGATGAGTCTTTTCTGCAGCACCCTGAGTTGAGATTGCTTGAGGGCAAGCAATCCTGGGAAGGGAGGACTGTCATGTCCCCTTCTCCGCGCTGGGCCATTATGGCGCCTGATTAGTTTATCTCCCCATCCGGATAGGCTAATGGCTACTTCTGGAGGATGCCAGCCAGTCACAGGCTTTATTTGGGTATTTTTAAGTATTTGGGAGCCTTTTCCACAGTTGAGTCACTTTATTTTACAAAGTGAGCTTATAAAGTTACATTAGGACTTAAAGTCATTTTATATAAAAAAGTAACTTAAGTGACTTAAGTGAATGCACTTTATCCCACATTGCTTAGTATTATGTGCTTTCCCTCATATCGAGGTTATAAAAGCATAAAGCTCTCCTTGGGAAAGACACCATGAATTTTTATAAAAACAAGATAAACTAATATGGTTGCTCACGTGACTAGTTATTTCTCTAAGGACACAAACCCTTGAGAGATCTCTAGAAGGTTGGACGCAAACCTAGCCTTCTTCATTTGGGTGGATTCACGCAAAGTCCATATTTGCATCAAAAGGTCAATATTGGATTGGAGTTTGTTGAAAACTCGTCACAAGTTCTGGTTTTTTATTCAGTTGTTATAATAGCCACAACGAAGATATTTAGTCCAAGCGCAGGTAGTCTGAAACATTGTGAAACTTCATTGGTGGGAATGATTAGTATTATCGCTGGCCTCTTATTGGGAAAACGCGCCTATATATGCTCAGCCTTATTCAGGCTGGATTTGTTATTTAGTTGGTAATCGTCTTGGTGTTGGGTACCGAGATTTGATACTTGGTTGTATAAACGACTGTGTGTTGGGCATCGAGTCTGGTCTTGCACCGGCTGTAGTGTGTTTGGAGTATCGCAGGTTATGTTTCTCGGTGCTTGTGATTTGATGTCAACTCCTGGTAATGCAAGCTTTCTCGAACTACCAGGCAACATTCTCGACTATCAAAGAGGTGTCTCAAGTTATCTACGGGGGCGTCTATGCATTGAGCAGAAGTATTACAGTGGACAACCGTGGCATAGCAATACGTTGTCATATATCTACACGGGTTGCGTACTCTGGAGTTGGTCCAGCACTGGCAGGCCAGCGCGACTATAGCAGCGTGGGGATAATACAAAGGGGATATACGTCCGCTAAGGACAAGCTCGGAACGGTCAACAAGAGACCTCGTGGTGACAGCCTACACCACGCGCAGATTAGTGGATGCATCCAATACCATAAGGGCGTGATTAAAGGTCGGGAGTTGGAAGAGTGACTGTCGCAGCTGAGTGACGCTACAGGAGATAGTAGGGGCTCGGGGAGAGCATTTCCGTCTTGGTGAAGCATTGTTTTACACGCCACGAATCAGAGTTGGTGACTACAACCTCCAACATGGGCAGCATATGTATGTATCGTTGTTCATTGGCAATATAGGCTTACACGACTATGGAGCTGAATAATGAAGGTGCACACTAATACATTCTTGTTTTGATAATATCTTGTAGCGAGTTTTGTCTGAATCTTAAGCAAATCCTCTATTTGATGAATCATACATTCTGTTATAAATTGCATGTAAACTTGTATGACATTTATGCAAATCTTAAGCATACGTAAGTTCCAGGTTGAAACTATTAAAAGAAAAACTCATAAGTGATTACATTCATCTGTATAATTTGGAGGTCGATTTTATCATTTCTCTATTGCCCCTATTTGGGATACTACACTCCTGTAGTCATGAATATATCAAAAGAGAAAGCTCTTGAAAGGAGGAATGATGACAGTAAACCGTGTATCAAGTATGTCAATGATAGCTGGTTGATTTATAAGAGGCCTAATTTGTCAAGATGGCCAAAGGAGGTACACTGGTCAGAATTCGAGGAAGAGATAAATGATCTCATTACATTGCTCAGCAAAATCGCAAGTCTCAAGGAATCCAATAATTTTGAGCCCTGGATGTACAAATTTATCTCCATAAGAATTAGGTCCAAGCAGAAAATATTCTAGGGGGAGATGATTAGTGACATCCTGTGTGAGCAACTATCTGAGGTGGTTACCACTTGCACATTTTATATGAACTCCTATCTCCTGTACATAGTTTCTGCCCTTGGGTCATTTTCTAGTCTTTCGACCAAGGGAGATAGATCTCTAGTTCCTGTATGGGATTATTATGAACAACTAACTCTGGGACCCAGCCGAGCTCATTACTGTAGAGTGCAGGATGCCTTCTTTGGGCATTACATGTGTTTATTTGATAAAGAGCTTCCTAAGAAGCATGTGTCTGATGAGGCCTGGAACAAGGTTTGTAAGTATGGTTCTCTTTTTTCAATTTCCTAACTTCACGTATCTCAGAGTTCGCTATTTCCGGGGTGAACCCTATACCTTGCCACGTTACCCCATGGAAAAGGTCATTTTGATGGAGTTAGCGAGGTAGCTAATGGCGGTACAGTCATATCAATCGACATTGCACAGGCCGGGAGTGGGGATTTCCTCACGTAATCCACTCAGGATCGGAAGATACTCTTTGGATACAATGCCTAAGGCCAAAAATATGGAGTTTGAGCTTCAAGAGATTACTCTTCAGAAATTCATGTCCAGGAGTTTCTTTGATTGGAGAGGCTTGAATGATAAGATGGGGAGACAGTTTGTGCATGTGCATCGTCTTGAGGACCTCTGGATTGACCTACATACAAAGGTTGATATCAGAAAGATGGACTACTGCAAGTTAACTTTAAAGCAAATAGTGGACTTCAACTTGGCAGAGATTCCTGACGGAGATGAAGATGACGGAAATATCCTTGATCCTGACTATGTGAAACATCATGTGGAGGACTTGTCTATCATATTGCCTTCATGGTCACTGAAGGAGATCGTGTCCATCTAGGACAGATTTCAGGCCATCCTTGCTAACACAAACATCTAGCTAAAGAAGAGGGGTCTCAAGTGGATAAAAGTTAAGCCAGGCAAAGGTTTTGATCCTACTGGTCCAATTGGCCGAAGGTCAGAAATCAAGGGCAAAGGGAAGGATGGAACCTCTACATCTGAACATCCATCTATCTTGAAGCTTACCATCAAAGGAGGCAAGGCTACAGTCAAGGCTTCTGAGATTGATGTCGTAGAGCCTGAGAGGATACATGTTGAATCTGGTGAGGATGAGATGCATGAGGTATCACATTCCATGGACACATCAGTGATGACATCCCTTCCGGATTCTGCACCAGTATCAGATGAGTCTCCTAAGTCTCCACTGGACACAGACATGGATTCATTCTCCACAATACATGTTCTTCCTGTGGACCCTGCTACAATTAAACCTGCTATGGCCATCTCCTCGATAGCTCCTACATTTACATCTAAGGATCAATATGTCAACTTGAAGAATGTGTTTGACGCATTTTCTACATTTCCTTCCATGTCTACTGCCTATGACGTTGCTTGACACTACAACTGCGCAGTTTGAGCAGTTCATGGCTGAGGTTGCATGGAGTAGCCCAATACCAGAAGCAGTTCAGACAGAAGCCCCTGCTATAGTCACAACTATTGCACAGGTGGAGACAGTGACTACAATGGCTACTACGTAAACCAGAAGAGCCAAACAGGTATACTGAGCAACTTGAGCGGAAGGCCAAGGAAGGCATTGATGATTGGTGCAGTCATTTAGAGTCACTGGGAGTGCAGGTGATTCGAGATGCATACAGGGTATTAAAGCATGCTAGGGAAACCATCAAGAGAATGAATGGGCTCCTTACATCTTTCAATCAACAATTGAAGGTGTTGGAGGAGGATGTCATGTCCCCTCTTTAGCTCTGTCTAGCAGAGACATGAGAGTTAGCCTATTATGGGGTCTCGTAGGCTGACAATGGTGGTTAGAGACTCGCTCAAGTTATTCAGTGTTTGTATTTGGTATCTTGGGTAGTTGCAGACCAGTTGGGGGCCGTTCCTTGATTTTAGGAGGGAGAGTCCTCCTTTTTAGGAGGTGGTGTCAGCTTCCAAATTCAAGGTTCTACAGGATCATCCCTTGGTTTCAGTTTCAGGTGATTTGGGTGTGTTTCCTAGTTTCTAGGAGCATCCCTAGATTTTAGGGATGAGACTGCCAGTTATTTCGGGTTGCCCGACATCAGTCACAGATAGATGACAGGACCAGTTCACTGATTATTTGGTTGGTTTGGCTTCCAATTAATTAAAAGGGAATATTAAAAATATTTCCTAAGTTTGCGTTTAATTAAATTAAAATAAAGCTATTTATATAGCTAATTGGAGCAATAAGGGATTTTTGCCTTATTCTGGTCACGCAGGCCTATGTGTGATAGCTCGTTTGAAAGGTCTCGAATTATTATAAAATATTTTCACTATCCGGAGACCTTCTGGTGACTTGAGTTATAACATTTTTAATAAAGTATTGTTTTCCTATAGCATGGACACTTTTAATTGGGAAAATATTATTATATTATAAAGTGCAAGTGTATTTCCCATTAGGGTTCGAATTGCTTTGGATAGGAGATATAAGGAGATGGAAATCGAATGGCTGGGTATCTTATGAACATTTTGAAAACATAATTTGGCGTTTGGCTCTGGATTGAGCATTCCCTCACTAGGAGTCAAACCCTAGGCTGAGAGTTGATCGAGTTGGGACGTAGCCCTCAACTGGATCGGATTTACAGATTCTTACACAAGGAATTCGACATTGGTGGAGTAGTTCTTCTTGGCTGAGCATGACAGGACGT
>MU227494.1:4006530-4033820 GCA_018584345.1 Thuja plicata | reverse complement strand
ACTATCCGGAGACCTTCTGGTGACTTGAGTTATAACATTTTTAATAAAGTATTGTTTTCCTATAGCATGGACACTTTTAATTGGGAAAATATTATTATATTATAAAGTGCAAGTGTATTTCCCATTAAGGTTCGAATTGCTTTGGAAAGGAGATATAAGGAGATGGAAATCGAATGGCTGGGTATCTTATGAACATTTTGAAAACATAAATTGGCGTTTGGCTCTGGATTGAGCATTCCCTCACTAGGACGTCAAACCCTAGGCTAAAAGTTGATCAAGTTGGGACGTAGCCCTCAACTGGATCAGATTTACAGATTCTTACACAAGGAATTCGACATTGGTGGAGTAGTTCTTCTTGGCTGAGCATGACATGACGTAGAAGTAAGGCTGGAAGGTAGAGCTGAATATATCTTTCAAGTCGATTTGCTGCTACAGCAGCTTATATCCTTGGCGTTAGAGATTGGAGGTAGTTTTTGCAGCATTAGTGTTGCTATAGCAGTTCATGTCATTGGCGTGAGAGATTGGAGGTCGCCCTTGCTTCATTCAGCAGATTTTGTCATTTTGGGCATTGGCCATTGTGAGTAGAGTCATCCGGCAATCTATACTAGCTGGGCGTTGGATTTTGTGGGCAGAATTGTTGGAGTTTGCAACTGCTAGCAACTTATACATCCAAACGCTGATTGTATTGGAGGTACCACACTTCATTCGATTTGATATTACACTTATTGGTACAAATAGAAGTATTTCCAGAATTTCATATGGTTGTATCAATTCACTGTTATTACTATCTATTTGTTGTTGTTACCGTCTTTATATTGTACCAAGTTATTTTGAAAATATCGAATGAAATCATTCCTTCTGCAACTTCCGTCTAGTTCTGCAAGATAATCAAAACAATTACAGGAGAACATAATTATATAAGTAAAATTTATAGCAGCAGCAGAGTAAATATCCACTTGGGATATTTCAGAGGATTTGAATGTCTGGAAAACTATGCTAGAAACTGACCTAGATGCACTGTGTGAATACGGAATCATTTCCTCATTGGATATGTACTACGAATTCTCAGACTTAATGATCAACAAGCAGCAGGTAATCCAGAGATTAGTGACAGAAGTGAAGGCATCCATCAGCTTGTGCAATGAACTGGAACACATGATCAGTGATGGTTTCTAGGAGCTGACATGCAGAGTAGTTGCTGAAAGTTGTGAACTGGTTGAGGAATCTGTTATGACGAAGTTTGCAAAGGTTGTTCGCCTAGAGCTTGAGGCAGATAACTTTAGCTTCAACACGATTGACAAATTGACAAGCTACAAAGTGTTGTTGAGTCATCTTCAAAAGAACATTGGAGAGTACAACAAGATTGTTTCTAGATGTGCAAGTACAGTTCGTAAGACAATTGTTATCGCACAACACACAGGCGCACCAAATCCAACAGTTGTACACAAGTTTCTCAATAGATTCAAGTCTTTTGTGAATGCTCTTTGAAGATAACTCTCGAGTGTCACGGACACTCGCCTTTTTCATATGCTTTGATAGGAATAGTGTAGTTTTTGTGAAAGATTACATGCAGAGTATGAGCAAGTTGTAAATATTGGGGAACATATACAAGTCTCTCAGTAGATTCGAGTTTTTTGTGAATGCTCTTTGAAGATAACTCTTGAGTGTCACGAACACTCGCCTTTTCATATGCTTTCATAGGAATAGTGTAGTTTTTGTGAAAGATTACATGCAGAGTATGAGCAAGTTGTAAATACAGTGGAACATTTACCTGTATAGTAGACTCATGTAATGAGGTTGCAAGAGCTTTAGGCCTTGTAACATTGAATAAGTCAAATAGGATCTTTTGAATAAGTCAAAGGTGGTTAAGGGTTTCCCTTTATTTCTCCACCTTTTCCTCTACTCCTCACCTATATAAAGGAGTGAGCCCATTGTATCTTTTTATCTTTGATTTTGGCAAGAGAGCTATGCTTGGATATCTTGTATCTTGAAGACTTTGAGTTTCATGCTGCAATTTTCTAGATTGAATAAAAGAAGCAAGATTTTCCAAACTTTGTGTTGTAAGATCTTGAGATTGATTAATGTATTCTTATGTTGCATTAGTTACTCTTTCTTGAATTCAGTTTTAGCTTACCTTGTTTGAATCATTTAAGCGTTCAATTTAGTTTCATAAAGACTTTGTGCTTCCAGGGAAGAGATTGCTATAATCAAATAGTGACTGCAATTATTAAGAGTTGAAGTCTTTGGGCTTCAATTCGAAGTGTTTTATTTAAGTTTAGGGATATTCAGTAAGAGACTTTGTGTCTTACTAGTTGTTCTTGTTGAATCCTAAATCGAAATAATCGTAGGAGACTTTGGGTTCCTGTTCTTATTCCACCAAAGTATTTAAGTAGACTATTGTCTTTGGCGTTGTTCTTACGTCAACCCCCGAGCCACCGGTATTATTGTAGCGATAGGACTTTTTTGTTAAAGTTGAAAGTTGTTGTTTGTGAATCATTCGTGAAAAAAGAGGAATTGATTAAGAGAGTTGCCCCTTTTTCGTAATTTCAAGTAAGTTCTTGTTGAAGCCAGTAAGAAGGGTAAGAAGGGAGCCCTCCCCTATTGCTGAGAGGAGAGAGAAATCTCATTCACCGTTGTCTAAGGTCATAATTTTGTAAGTTGTAGTCATAGTGACTGACAAAAATTTTAGCCAACAAATTCATCATAATATGTTGCACATTTTGCAAATCTAGAGACAGCATCATCACTTCAAAGGGTTTCTAGTGAAGATTCATCATCATTTATCATCACAACAATATTTCCACATACTTTTCTTGGGAACGTTGTTTGGGAGGCCAGCCCTGCCATAACTATTCCTATTTTTATCAATTTCTAGGCCATATTTGGGTATACCAGCATAGGAGGTTACAACAGCGCTTGGGCAAGCAGCATCAATATCTTTTGTAACTTGTAGACAATTTATTGACTGTTATTGGCATTTTGGAATGCCTAGGACTGTTGTGCAGCCTCTAATTGAAATTTCCCAGCTACCACATAACCTCCCTAGGTCATTTGCCTCACCATTGCTACTGCTTCTACAGTCAAATCCAGCTCCCAAACTTGCCAAATATTCACCATACAAGGCTTCTACAGCAGTATATTCAGTATTTATGGTCACATTCGATTACTGTGAATCTGAAAATTAAGAATATCAAACATGATAAGTTGCTTCAGCATTTTTTGAATCTAATATAGGTGTTTTGAAGGTGATAAATTGGTGTTTAATTCAGGCCCATGCAAATTTAATACATATGGGTTCCATTCTTGAATAATTGTTGGATTTGAGGAAGATTTCATTTATTTTCAGACATATCAAGACTGATATTTGAAGTTTGAAATATTAACTACTCAAACCTGAGTATAACTACATATACAAGGGTGTTGTTGGTTGTTTGTCTCATATCAAACCTTAACCAGCAGTCTCATATCTATAAGTGAATTTTGCTAGTTTGGCATGAAGCTGTTGTTGTTCCCCAGCCAAAGAAGGTTTACCTAACAACAAGTTTCCAGCAATAGGTTTTGTTGGCTATTTTTGCAACCATTAGCCCATCATAGATAACCGATCTGAGACACCTTCATCATGGGCTAAACTCTATCTGGCTCATCTCGTCGTGTTATCCGAAGTTTTGTTGCTAACACGTCCTGTTATCTTCCCTTATGGTCCCCCCCGCTCCCCACGGGTATTTTGTGTTTTATTCCCTTATGGATGCGGGTATGCGGGGCCAACATTTAATGACAGATACCCGCACTCCCGCAATGTTAACAAAGGTTTTCTATGTTGATGTGCGGGTGTGCAGGGGAAAGGAGGTTCACACCCCGCAGCCCCACGGTGGTGTGAGGAAGAAAGAAATGATGTTTGCGGGTGCGGGGAGCCAAAGGTTGAGGATATAAAGGAGGGTTTTGCCCCGCAGCCCCACGGTGGTGTGAGGAAGAAAGTGATGTTTCTTGTGGGGTAGCGATAATCCATTGTGTTTGCCGCTTCAACGTTTTCTTTTGTCGGCAATCAGATTTGACTGTTAATGACTGTGACGTGGCCGCATGGGGCTAAATTCAATGTCGAACTACTTCTTTGGACCTGTACATGCAATCTCAATGTGGTCCCATGCCTATTTACCATTTGCAGGCGTTGTTTCTTCTTGCCAGAGCATTTTTTACACCAACTTGTTGTTGGGTATGGGCTTTTCTCTCTTGACTGCAGGGATGCATTCATTTGGCCCCTTTTTGTCAGCTTCATGAATCAAATGTACACACGGAGATCATATTTTTTATTTAATTTATCCTACTTGTACTTAACTCCAGTCTGGTTGGAGTTTGAACTCAAATGTAAAATCTGAGTTTTGCCTGATCTATAAAGGCAATTCTTGTACATAGTTTATGGGTTGTTCTCTCTTGTTCTTTTGCAATGGCTATGCTTTGCATTAGTAAGTTTGTCTTTGCCTTACATCAATGAAAATCTTTGTTTGTGCCTCTTCTCCCAATCAGATATATTGAGCAAATTATCTTTCCTTGTATTGATTGTTTCTTTTTTGTCTCTCTAGTTTATATGTCATGTTAAATCTGCTTATAGTTGTTGTATTGTGAAATAACCTTCATATGAGTCCTTGGAGGATAGATTAGAGTTGAGATTTGTGTAAGTTGAGTGCTTTGTTGAGGTTATGTGCATTCATGGGCAAGGAGCAACCACAGTTCAATCTGGTGCATCACCCCCTTTAATTTTCTGCAATCCCTCCTTCTCCCTTTTCCCTCAAGTTTTAGAATAGGTGCACCCTGATTGGAAGGAAGTGGGCCTTCTCCTGAGATTTAACCTCACATTCGCAAGGTCCCACACTTGGAGGTTGATTCAATGTTTCACAAGGCTGCTTGGGGGTCATACCCCAAGCATGGGTGCAAACTTTTGTGTTAACAGGTTTCATTTTGATTTCTTGTTCCAGATTGAGTTTTGCTTCCAGAAATCAAAGAACTGACAAAATTCCTAGTTGGGGACATTCCAATAAATGAATAAGACACAAAGTAAATATCACACCGAGCATGATACCCCTCATCATGATGCAATTTGTATTTTGAAGATAGGAAAAGGGGCATGGGTTGGATTTCTCTCTTTTGCATGTAAAGAAGTGTTTCTGATTGACAAAAATATACAACCACCATTCAATTTTGCAAAATCACAATCAAGTACAACAACTCGTTAAGTGAGGGATGCATCTAGAGTAATCTAAATACTACATTACACCTAATTTTCCTATTGGCCATACATAACAAAATATAAATTAAAAAGAATGGTTAAAAATAATGAGTGACCAAATTGCTTACAGAGTAACCAAACATTTTTAGTCTTTTATAGATACATGATCATGGAATGGAAACATTAACAAAGCAAATTAAAATATAATTGGGAAAATGAGCAGTTAGTATGAATAAAACTTTTAAATCTTGTCATAGAAGGTATGCGCCTTCTCCAGCCAATGTTAACAGTTGATTACAATATTTTTCGTTATATGGTATCAGAGCCATCTACAGAAATTTCACAGGATTAGTGATCCTGTGGAGTTCTATAGACTGTTGCAGACAGATAAATTGCATGCGCATGAAACAAAACGAACCAAAAGATTTCTGTACAGATTCGTGCAAGTTTTTTCGCAAATTTTTTCACAAATTCAAAGGTTTATTTTTGCCGAAAATCATGAATTTGTCTTGGTCAAAATATTGCATGTTTATTCTAGGCAAAACTTTGTGGGTTTTCTCTGTGAACATCATGCCTTTTGTGGGCAAAATTGCGAGGTTTTTATCTAAAATCACGACTGATTTTTTTCAAAAAATTGCAGACTTTTTTAACAAATAAAAAGTGCAACTGGTTTCATGCAAATCATGCACCTGTTTAACCTACATTTTGGGCAATGTTTTCATCTTTTTATGGACGATTTTGGTATAAAATCATGGTGCAACAAGCTGTTTTTCTACTAGCCACATCTAGAAGGATTTCTTAGCAAATTTTTAAATAAAAATCGTGGGTTTGTAACCTATTTTTAGATGATTTTTCGTGGTCATTTGCAAAGAGGCTAGGGTTTTCAAACCTTTTTATGGACTTTTCTCTCAGATTTTTTGGCAGGTATTTTATATCGTGGGTGTTGTTTACTGCTACATTTTCGGACACTCAAGGGACTCCTAGGCGTCCCCGAGACACTTGGGGGACTCCTGGGCGTCCCCACATTCCAGTGGCGATTGAGCAGCGGTGGGGTCCCCCCGTCCTGGGAATGTGGGGGTCCGGGGGCAGGGACACGTCCCTGTGTAACACTGGTATGCAGCAATTTATGTCCGGACACTGAGCGCCACCATGGTCTCTTGTGAGATGATAATTGCACATATTATTTCTTTCTCCACTTGTCGGCCCTTCTATGGCAAGTCTCTGCATGGGAGGAGGCAATGCAGCTGGTTTTGTCTTATCTGGATCCTCCTTGATCATCATATAGACAAGCAAGCTTTGTTTTGTTGCTCGAGCACACAGTTCAAACAGAAAAAAACATTCAAAACAACAGATTGTTGAAAAATAGGATTTTGGTCCATTTTCTATTGTAGGGAGTAAAGGCGCTATGCTTGGAACTGAATTTTCTGAGAATAAAGATTGCTTGCCCTGGGAACCACCAATGCATTTTTAGAAGACATTGAGAAAAATAATATAGTCTCTAGTAACGTCCACTGAGATAGCAGGCAGTTTTCATACTACTTTCAGCAATTGGTTCGCTGATGACCATAATACAATAGCCTTATAAGGATAATAAAGAATAATACCATTTTCAAAAGCTTCATTGATAGCATTATTCTTCTCCAATAACACCTGCAAAAATGTTAATTATGATTTATTCAGATTTAACAATATTGAACAAGATTTACAAAAAAATTAGTCAAGAATTGAATCGATAAGAAACACAATTAACACAAACTACATGTGAAGATCACATCATCTTTGGCAAGCAAGGTTGTCTGTATTGTTGTCAATTGTATTAAATGCTCAAGTGTTCACCATAACTTATCAAGGAAATGAATAAAATCCCAACACTAACATGAAATTGTGGAATTACAATCCCAAAACATTGAAGGAAATTTTGCTTTCTTTGTAATCCTGTTGGTATATTGATGTATTTTTTCCTGTTCCAACAAGTAGTATGAGACACATTTCTCCCAAAAAAAAAGGAAAAAATAATCTTATAAGGTAAAATTACACAAGTAATCAGGAACAACATAATCTAAATTGTCTAAAGGACACTACCAAAGAATGAATGAGTTGCCACTACTCTTCCATTTCTCCAATTCACAAAAACATTTAGACACCTATTAAATCTAAAGTAACCTATTGCTAGATACTTCTAGTGAGATGAAGAGCATAAGATCTCAGTGCCAAAGTCCATCCCTTGAGAAAAATCAGACTACATTGTCTGCTTGTATTTGTAGGTATAAGTAGATAATAGTATTACTATAAAATCTTTCCTGGTGAAAAAGTGATAAAATTCAACAAGTTAGTTGATTATTAATTGATAACACTAAATATGGAACATAAGCCATTCATTTGTTGCAAGGTGAGGACCTGCAGTATATTGGTTGGAGTTTACGTCACATGCAATTATACTTTAATTTTTGGTACTACATTCAAAACTGTAGCAATCATGTGCAAATCTTATTAGAAAAAATTATTTGTCGTCATCATTGTAGTAAAAGTAATGAGTTAATAAAGGATGTATATCTTCAAACCCTTTTTCGTTTTCATTTGAGTGTTTTGCTTTTACAACTAGAAACTAGCCAAAAACAATTATGTTTTCCATTTAATAGCATTGCAGCCTGTTGATGTGAGTTTTATTCCACTACAACATACAGAATCGAATAATTAGTATTCCAAGATGAAACACCAAATATCAAATTCTCTCTTGAAAAAGGAAGCTCATATGCTAAACAATGTATATGGATTGTGTGATCAAATGAGACAACCCCAAGGTTCCTTATTTTTGTGGACTTAACTCAGTTATAATGATGTGATATGCTAGGTATCACAAAGGGACTTATGTCGTTCAATCAATGGGTATCAACCACTTCAACTTACTTCCAACCAAACAAACTGCAAGGAGAAAAGGTTTAGAAATTCTATCTAACTCTAAGAATGTAAGACAATGTTGATGATGGGGTGAACCTCTAACCAGTCCTTGCTTCGCCGTGTCAACTAGGCATAGGAGGGTACTATCTTCTAAGGATGCGGGAATGGTTTTCACATTGTCAATATTCATTCAAATACCCTATGAAGGCGCAATCTAAATGAACACTTCCAATAGAAGTTAAACACTTGCAATTTAGGCCCAAACTAACCTTGCATTGTTACTTACAATCAGCAAGTACCAAAAGGTATGGACACTAGCTCCACCACTAATCACCATTCAACAATATCTTCCCATTCATCTACTTAACATGAAATAAAATCCTAGTCTAAGTGAGGAATTGTAGAAACCATGCAACACTCCCAAGCAACACAAGTAATCCACCATGAAGACCAACAATGAATTAGCAATTACTTTGATAGCATTATGGCAACAATTTCAACAAGTCTCTGTTTTACAAATAAGAGGAGTGGGGTTTATATAAGAGCCCCAAATACAATGAATGGCCAAAATTGATTTGAAACCAATGGCCTAAACTAACTCATAGAAAACCTTAGTTACCGGATGCACTCGCCTAGTCACTGGATCCGGATGCGGATGCGTTCGGAGGCGGAGGCGTGCGCTGATGCGGGCGGAAGCCCACAGGGAGCGTAGCATCTCCCTGTGGATGCTCGTCGGTGCGCATCCCTACGCATCGGAGAGCATCCACAGGGAGATGCTATGCTCCCTGTGGACTTTCGCCTGCATCCGGAGAGGATCAGCGCGAAGGGGAGTGAAATTTTTTTTTAAAAATTAAAAAAGTGAAATTTATTTCACTTAAAACATGTCATAAAAAGAGTTTTTAATTATTTTTTTAACATCTAAACCCTAAAATAGCCCTAATAGAGGCCATTCATTGTTTTTGCCTCTCATTTTGTTTCTGGTTTGCTCTATTCTCTTTTGGTCTCCATTTTGGCATTTTGAAGGGCAGGTTATTATTTTCAAAGAGGATTGTTCGTAAGGTGCCAGATACCTTCCACAAAGGAGGTCTAAGCATCTAAGGTAAGCATTTGATCTCATTCTTGAGTCTTTTAATGAATTTTTTTGAGATTTTGATGAAATTTTTCAAAAAAAAATTTTAAGAATTAAAGAAACAATCTTAGGCTTCCGTTTTAATGTTTTGTATATTTTTTTGCACTTGTATGTTTGAATTTTTTAGTTTTTTTCTTCTTTTTTTTTAAATTATAATAGCAAGAAATCAGATTTTTCGTTGTGCAAGAATGGCTAGTAGTGAAAGTTTAGTGGGAGGGCAAGGAGCCGATAAATTCAAAATTGATGTAGGATCTCCTTTATGGAGACATACCACAAGATTGTCACAAGTTGCAAGAGGTGGGTCATATAAATGGAAGTGTAATTATTGTGATAGTAAACCATTTAATAGCTCATATTCTCGAGTTAAACTTCACTTTATGGGCCCTTTTGGTAAAGGGATTGGAATGTGCAAACGCAAAGATAATAAGGGGATGACTCCTGCACAAATAGCAGGATTTGTAAAAGACCAAGAAGAGGCTGATAGATTGGTTAAAAGATCAAAACAAACTTTTTATGTTGGTCCATCCAGAAAGAATAAAATGCAATTACCCACTGAATCAGTTGTATCCGCCAAACATCCATTCTTGCCTATACCAGAAGTGGAAGATGAAGAAGTAGAAATTACTACCCGCAAAAGATGTCCATTGGACATGACATTTAAAATGGAGGCAAGAGAACTTGCTTATCAAATCATTGCACGTTGCCTCTATGCCAATGGTCTTCCTTTCAACTTGGTGAGATCACAAAATTGGAAGGAGATGGTGGCTGCCATCAATAGTGCACCGGCTGGTTACACAAGTCCTGGGTATACAAAAGTGCATACCACCCTATTGCAAAACGAGAGGACTTCTGTAAAGAGATCTCATCAACCAATTAGAGATTCTTGGAAAACTTCGGGTGTTTCTATTGTTTCTGATGGATGGAAAGATACCAAAAACTGTCCATTGATTAATGTTATTGCAGTGTCCCCCAAAAGGGCAATGTTTTTTAGGGCAGTTGATTGTGAAGGGGAAGTGAAAGATGCATAGTTCATTTCCAGAATTCTCATTGAGGCCATAGAGATGGTGAGTAGTGAGAATGTGGTCCAGGTAATCACAAACAATGCAAAGAATTGTAGGGGTGCAGGTGCTTTGGTTGAGGGCCAATATGACCACATTTTTTGGACACCATGCATCATGCACTCCATCAACTTGGTGATGCAAAAAATTGGCACTCAAATAGAGTGGGTGAAACAAATATACCAAGAGGGGGAGATCCAAATGTTTGTGACGAACCACCAAATGTCACAATCAATATTCAGATCTTTCTCAAACTTGGAGTTGTTAAAGGTAAATTGTAATTACTAAATTTAATTTATTTATTTAATTTTAATAAATTTTATGTCATGTTCAATTATCAAATTGTATATAAATTTGCTTAATATTTATTGACATATTGTTATTAACTTACTTAGGTTGCTGAGACCCGATTTGCATCTCATACTATTCTTATGAGACAACTTCTCAAGGTGCAAGAGGCATTGAGCTAAATGGTCATTTCCAACCAATGGGGTGTATGGAAGGCTTCACATTCAGAGAGGGCCCAAAAGGTCAAGACATTGATCTTGGATGACAGTTGGTGGGCTCGTGTGCTCATATAATGATTCTCTGAATCCATAATTGCATCTGTGCTAATTCTTTCAATCTATACCATAGCAGTGTTGCCTTCTAGTTTTATTTCCTTATCAATAAAATTGTAAAGTTGGTTGTTCATGAAGACCTGCTAGAGTCAGAAGTGTTCATACTATTTTTTATTACCATCTCTATTATAGAAATTATGGCTAATGGAATTGTTCTTGCAGGTTAATACCAGTTTGCCTCCAAACATGGATGAATATTCATGTTTAGCCAATACACTTTATGTGTGTTCAACAACATGGATTGGGTTGGAATGATCAGTGACAACCTGAACGAGCAACTAGTGAATCTGGTGCAGTCAAGAAAGTTTTATATGAGCTCCTATGTATTCTACATAATGACTCGAAAGACAAAATACGATGGGTTGAGGTGCAAAGGAACAATTGGAAGTGGTGCCTAGCTCTCAAAGGTACATGAATGCTATCCTCAATTGCATTTGTATGCCAAGGATGATTATGTCAAAGTCAACGATGCTTTTGCAATGCGCATTGTCAGGGCTCTACAAAAGAGATTACACATGAGATTATCAGTCGGGGCGATGGAATTGATGGAAGAGTATGGAGCATGGTTCATTCAGCTCCCTACTTTCTCCTACATCAGATTGCAGGGATTTTCTTCACAGCCGTATAAGCTCCCGAGATATCCGACTGATAAGATGATCCTGTTGGAGGTCACTCGACAATTAACGGCTTACGACAAAACTCAGAAGAAGAGAAAATTGGGACTTGAAATCCCAATTTCTATTGGAAAAGAAGCAGTTGAGATGTGTCCATGTTTGCGGGCAGTTGAAAGGTCATCAGAGGAGCTGCACTTTATCGTCTACCACTTTTTCAGGCAAGGGCAGATTATGATCCTTACAAGAAAATTAGAGTAGTGGAAGGTGTAAAATACTAGCACCAGATGCACCCCGAGGATTTTTGGGCCAATGCAGCAGATGAAAATGAGATGAGAAAGAGGATGTATTCCAGGTTGCCACTCAATATGATCAGAACATGCAAGATCTTCCGGGTGCCTAATCGGATGGAAGAACATATGAATATGATCCAAAAGGGATACAACCCAAAAAAGGAGAGGACCATCCATCCATATGATTGGTCACGGAAGGAAATATCGAATATTGATACAAACTGCGCCGCCGGTTCTGGAATTCACAAAATGGTGGTTGATGGACAGATCGACAGGCAGAAGGTACCGAAGGATAACTTGACATATAAATGGATGGGTCATTAGTCATTGCGGGATGAGAAACCAAAGCAGCCCTCAAGAGGGAGGATGGAAGAAGGAGAAATCCCGTCAGGAAGTACTAAGTGAAGGAAAGGAAAGAGTGTTGCTCAGGAAGTGTGACCGAGAGGTAGGCTTGATCTTCATATTGAAGAGCCCTAGCAGAAGAGGCAGAGGTCAAGGACTACTCCGTCTTCACCTAGCTAGACTCCGAGTCTACAGGAGATACGTCCTTTCACCAAGGAAGAAGTAGAGACAAGCAGAAGGAGAGTAGAGCAAGAAGATCACATGGTCAGGTCGGTGCAGGACAGAGAGAGCATCAATGCCTATCAAGAGTTCAACCAAGGAAGAAACAGGGAGCAAGATGTTGCCATTGAGGAAAGTCTCGATGCTATTTTAGAGCGAGAAATGATGGAGACAGAGGAACCTGCGGCAGAGGCAGAAGTTCCTAAAGTAAAGGCAGAAATTCCTACTGTAGAGGTAGCAGTCCCTAAGGCAACGACAGAAAGTCTTGTAGCCGAGGAAGAGATTGATATAAGGGCAATACAAAGGCAAGAGCAATTGACATTTCGGAATGATCAGAGTGTTTCCATCCCAGAGTGGTTAAGGCAGAGGCTGCAGAGAAGTCAGGAGAAAGAGGTTGATTTGGCATTCGAGTTGCAGGAAATTCTAAACTGAGTCAACCAACCAAAGGAGAAAGGCAAAGCTAAGAAATTTGCAAAAGTCGTCAGAAGAGAGTCCAGATCCAGAACTTTACAGTTTGCAATGCCTGCAGTCGATAAAACAAGGGATCAGATTAATGTGGATGAGCACAATGTGACAGAGTTTGATCTGGGCCATGCCTCCCAAGAGCAGGTTATTGAGGAGTTTGAGGATTTTGCACAAGCAATGAAAGATAAGATGAGGAAGCTGGAAGGGAAGTATAAGAAGCTGAAAGGCGAGAACAAGGCCTTGTGCGAATATCTGAATAACCTATCTCATCCAGTGAGAGAAGAAGGCCAAGCCTTCGTCCCTCCTACAGTTCTTCAAGCAGAGTCAGTGGAGGGTATCAAAAGGATCAGACAAATTTCTCAGGGCACAGAAGCTTAGATAGAGGGCATCCAGAATGAGGCATACAGGCATGCTGAAGACTTGGTACAAATTCATGACAAGGCACTGGCCGTCCTTTCCAGGATTCATTGGATGGATGAATCGTGGGAAGACTTGCAGGATTTGATGGAGACTCCCAGACAGGTATTGGTTGATGGTGGAGTAGTCAAGGAAAGAGAAGTGATCATGGCCAAGGAAATGTTTGATCACTTCACCAAGGAGTCCACTCGATTGAAGATGGTAATCGAGATGATTCAACAAGGGATCTCCAACACAGTTGCATCACTGTTATTCATGAGAGTGGTTGAGAATGAAATAACTACAGACAGCCTAAAAGGGAAACTGGAAGAGTTCTTTCGGTAGAATTTCTCCGCGAGAGATGACTTTGAGAATGTCTCCATTTTCTCAAGTGTAATGCACACAACCCAAGACTTGTTCCCGGATTGGGAAAGTAGTTTGAACAAGTCTGAGAGAGAGATGACAATCCTGGAATTCAAACGGGAATCAATGCCAAGTGTCAGTGAGGACGAGTTGGAGACTATTTTGAGCAGATTCCAAGCATTCAAAGGGCAAAGTCAAAATACGCTATTCTGGGCCGAGGAGCATTTATTGCTTAGTGGGCATTCATGTCGCCCCACTCTCCTGCTGAATGGGCATGCGTAGTGGGCATTTATTACCCACTAGGATGAAGGTTCTCTTTCTAATTGGTCCGTGTGGACACGCTCATTAATTGTAGATTCTTTCTTCTTGCCCTAACTTAGGACTAAGGTGGCAAAATTTGGGCCATCAGTTATTGTTTCAATCTAGGCCACTCGTTTTAAGACAATTGTTAAATTTTGGATCAGATTTATGTCCTTTAAATTTTCTTATATAATCTTAATATATATAACCTCAATATATATATATATAAATAATAACAGATATATATATATATATATATATATATATATTAATCTTAATATTATGCTGACTTGATAAATAAGACTTGTATTGTTTACCATATATACTTGTCTTCAATCAATCAGCAAATGAACATAAATATAGTAGACATAATAGTATAGAGGCATGTCTCCTTAAGGAGACATGACTCTATATTATCATGTCTCTCCACAATATTATTTGCTGTTAGTAATCAACAAAGCTAATCAACATTTAGCAACTCCACATTTCATAGAGGCACCCGATAGCACAAGGTACCCGATAATACTGCTTTGACAATTACTAAGTATCCAATCGTTGATTAATAATACTCAACGTTTGATGTAATAGTTGATATCCACAGAACCGATATTAATCGGTGATAAACAATATTACTTGCCATTCAACCCGATATAAGTAGCGGGTGATAATAAAGGTCCAAACGCTAAACTGCATTCTTACACCGCTCGATAACCATACATATGTTAGCCGAAACACATCCTTACGCACACGATCGGTCTCTCAACCACCCGATCGGTATTTGACAGAATGCATAGTGTTTGGTTAATCGACACCAATATTAGTATAACCGATACAGGTCGATTTTTAATACGATGACATTATTAAATCAATTATAATATATATTATATATGTATATTGATATATATATATATATATATCATTATTATATATATATTAATATGCATATATATAATATAGAATAATACAATAATATTATCAATTCAAATATTTATATAATGAATAATATGATGTCATTCGATCAAATCCATTTCAATAATTAATTTTATTAATAATATGATAATAGATTATTTTTCTCAATTATGATTGTATGTAAATACATTAATATATATAATAATAATATCTATTATTATCATATATATTGATATGCATAAGTTCATCTATTCTCATAATATTAACATCTCAATCATTTTATCTGATCGAAGCTACAAACATCAACAACAATAGAGTTTTCATTGAAGTTTGGTGACTATTTGAATTGTCTTAGTGCTTGCTTGTTCTCCTATTCCCTAATTTAGATTAGATTGGTTAGATAAAGTGTTTTGATTTCAATGGAAAATGTGACGATGTTTTGATGAATTCCATGGTTCATACTTTTGATGGTTTACTGATTGTAAGTTGTGCAAAGTTAGCATGAACCCTCACTTTTATGGATGCTTAACTTCTATCATTCAACATCCATTGTTCGTTTTGATGGTGTTCGTTGTCATATAAAAATCACTTGCATAATCCCTTGAAGATTGCACCAGTTCTTACGTAGTTGTAGTTTATCTTGGCAAAGCGGAGCTTGGTTATTCTGGAATTTTTCCATCAAAGCAATATCTGTTGTTGTCATTACCCTTAGGAGTAGAATAGAGTTTTTGAACCCTTTCCCATTTGCTTTCCGCATATTTGGGAAAATCCAAAAAAAGTATTCTATTGCAATATCTTTGGCAGCTCCCACATCCAGTACCATCTGAAATCAATCTAAGCAATGCAAACGTAAGGCCCTTCATGATAAACAACATATCACATTTACCATTGAGCTTATCCACGGTCAAGAACTGACACGAAAGGAACCTTGGAATCTGTTGTGTGATCTTTTGCAATCTTAGCATACAAACGATTTGAGCAAGAGAGGATAAGATATCTCGATATTTTGTTCTACTGTTGGTGTGTCCTAAAACGCACATCAACATGTACCAAAAACAATTGTCAAGACATCGATATTCAAATATTGTCATCATGTGTTGCTTCCAGGTGTTGTAGTTGCAGGCACTGACCTCTAATTGCCTTCCAACATAATGTTGGTCAAAACACCATCACGAAATTTTGAGGTTGTTGGTCAACCCTGTGAAGGCACAGAAACCGAGGTAGAGGTTGTTGATCAACTGACACAATTCCCAAGACAAAAGACATTGAAGCAAAAAATGAATGATGATGAACTTGAAGATTCCTAACAAAGACAGGACTCTCGAATTCACACTGAGAAACCCTAGCCGCTCGCACATAAATTTCTCAAAAAAACCCTAAATCCGAGGCTGAGAAAAAAACCACGATCTGGGAAAAAGAAATGCCTAGAAAAAAGGCTAGTCTGGAACAAAAAACGTACAATCACACGAAAACCAGAAAACTAGGCCGCAAAAGATAAAATGGCACAATTTAGGCCCGATGAAAAATTTTGCGGCCAAAAAAATGTGAATTTTTTGTGCTGCGTGAACAGAAAAATTGAGGTAAAATTGCAGAAAAAACAATGGAAAACTACGAGTATTTCTCAAACAAAATTGAGGTTTGTTGTTGCATCTATCATAGTTCGTCATTTTTTGTGGAGCCAGCGCAAATACAAGAAAGCCACACGCAAGAAAACGTGAAGTCGCGCGTGAGTTTGGCACACAAAAAACTCACAAGTTACTGACAAATCAAACGCACGGGTATAAGGAAAAACACCTTCGAATTTCCCAAACAAGAAACCTTGCGAACACAAGACTAGAAAACCCACGACCAAAGTTATTTATTTCTTTGAAATTTTTTTTTTCAAAAAAATCTCCTACTCTAATACCATGAAAAACTGAAAAAGTGCAATTGTATTAACAATATATCGAGTATATATAGAGTTTACAGAAGCTATTAAAAGCTTTAACAAAAAAGTAGTCATCTAAATAAAATAGACTAATAGAATTAAAAAATGGAGTCTAAATGACAATTAACTAAAAAATCTAAAAGCTAGCTAAAATTAGCAAAAGATTTTGGGGAGAATGAGCTCTGCTAGGATCTTGGCTTTGGTTGTCGTATTGTGTATCTGAATCTTGCGTCTTGCTCTATCATACCGCATTTACTGCAGGATTTTTCAGTTTTATAATGGCTCCGGCCAACTTCAGCCCAGCAGTTGATGTTGGCGTTGCAGTTTTGGCAATGGGCGATCATGGCACCTCCGAACAAACGGCCTCGCAAATTCTTTCCGAAGGTGTTTCACGAGGTACGTCCTCAAGTACTCCTGATGTTGTTTTGCCTTTGCATGATTTTGATAGCGCCTATGCCTAGCTAGAAAAGTATACTTCGATTGGATACTTTGTAGGGAGGGTTCCACATGAAAGCATGCTGCATGATTGGGTTGCCAAAGCCTGGGCCCCTCATGGGGTTCGGCTTGATGGCGTCTAAAATCTCACCAAGGGTTTCTTTTTGTTTTGTTTTCCAACCCCTCCCATGTTGAGGGCATCCTCAAAAATGGGCCTTGGTTTTTCCGCTCTTCCTTGGTGGTATTCCAGCTATGGTCACAAGACTTTACTATCTCAGATGAAAAAAGTTTAAAGTCCCCGTTTGGATAGAGTTTCCAAGTTTACCCTTGCCGTGTTGGCCATTCCTGGAAACTATTGCCCAAACCCTTGGCAGGGTGGTTTGCATAGAGGGACCATTTTTTCCATGCTTGTCCCAAAAAAAGGGTTTGTGTTGAAGTCGATTTATCTCGAGACCTCAAAGAGACCATTGATATTCAGGTGGGTGGTCAATGTTTCTCTCTGCAAGTGCTTTGTTTGAATCTACCTGACACCTGCTATCGATGTCAATCCTCTAAGCATAAGATTAAGGATTGTCCTCTTGATGTTCCCAGAACGAAGCCTCCACAGAAGAAGACAACTCCTCAGTCTTCCGAGGGTGCTAAATCAGACAAGGGATGGACTACGATGATTCACAAAGGCAAACACACCTTGGCTTTTGCTCAGAAGCAACCAAATGCGGCTGCTTCGTCAGGAAAAGAACTGACTCAGCCTAAGTCGCAACCAAAGCAACAATCTGACTCTGGGGTTTCAAACCCTAGGATTCAGGGGAAAATGTAGTCGAGAGTGGCTCTCGTTCGATGTGGGTTCGCACTCCTCAAGCTGCTTCAGCGGTTTCTGCTTAACCCTCTTCTTTACGCAACTCTTGTTGCCCTTTGGGTTGAGAAGATTATGATGATGAAGGTCTAGAAATACGTCGAGTAATCTTACCCTAGTTTTTGACTAGCCTCAGATATTTTGTTGAATAGCTTCTCCTCTCTTGGGGATGAGGATGATATGCATGCGTTTGACTCACGAATTACATCTCATGGAATGTATGAGGTCTAACTAACCTCACCAGGAAGTATTTCGTTAGTGATACTCGCCAAAGATATTCTAGTATTGATGTTTTTTGTCTTCAAGAAGTTAAAATTGCAACATTTATGTTAACTATTGCATAACATGTTATTTGATCGGATAGCCTTGTTTATGATTCTTAGCACGAAGTTGGTAGAGTTACTCTCATCTCTCCTCGATGGCATTCTTCTATTGTTGAAGATAGGTCAGACCCTATGCAGAGAGTAGTCTGGGTCCTCATGTCAATCGACAATGATTCTTTTGGGATCTTTAACATTTATGCTCCCAATGATGTTGAAAGATCTCAGTTGTGGTGTTGGGTTGTTGACTCTTTGCCACCTGCAACTTGGGTCTTGTGTGGGGATTTCAATATGGTCGAGGTGGCTTCTGACAAAGAAGGCATTTTGCCTTTTCGTTGGACAGTTGGAGAACGTGAGACCTGGTTTTACACGTGTAATAAATTAGGCCTTTTCGACCCCAATGTCAATCGTCACCATTCCTATTGCATCCGGCACATTTGGTGCAATTTCAAAGCTGGTCCTAACAGAATTTTTAAGAGGCTAGATCGTGCCATGATCTCAGCACAATCCTCTTTTTATTTTGGAGAAAATCAAGAATTGTTAGTTTTACCTCTTTCTGAGGTCACTTTATCAGACCACTATCCCATCAATTTTTGCATTGAATGGCAGACAGCTCATATGTGCCCCTCCAAAACGCAATTCTTTTTGAATAAGTCATTGTTGAATCATCAATCCACGATGGCCCACAGTCAACAGGTTTGGAATCTTGTGCCTAGGCCCACTCAGCCGACTGGTTGGATTATGTGGTCGAATGATGCCATCTCTCGTACTGCACGGTTTCTTCACATTTATGGCAAGCAGTTGGCCATGTACCGTCGGCAATCCTATGATGCGACCACCAAAGATCTGCGCGTTATTTTTGAAGCTTTAGCTTCGAACCCTTTACGCCCTGACTTGCATGTTATGGTTGCTCAACTCCGTCACCAGAAGCAAATTGCAGACCATCATGTTCCCAGAGGAGCCCAAATCAAGGCCAGACTTCATTGGCTCAAGGTGGGTGACCAGGCTTCTAAAGAGTTTTTTCTTGCTCTTAGAGCTCATCATTCCTCCCCTGGTATCAAACAAATCAAAGAAGGTCAGTCGGTGCTCTCTGAGCTGCCGGACATTCTTCAAGCTTTTGTCAGACATTATGAGAAGGTGTTCCCTATGCAGGGAAATTCCCCTGCTAAAGAACAAGCCCTGAAGAATTGCCTTGTAATTCTTCCTTCTCGGCTCTCTGATTCTCAAAAGGTATTTTGTGATCAGTTATTAACCCTTGAGGATCTTAAAGAATTTTCATCCATGGCAAATGATAAGGCTCTCCAGGTTGTGATGGTTTCCCATGTGAAATTTAAAAAGCCTTGTGGCCTTGTGTTGGTCTAGACTCTAGACCTTCATAAGGTCTACTTAGAGGCTTTTCATTCTCAATCTTTGGGTCAATTAATCAATACATCAAATTCATTCCTAAAGTTGGGGACCCAGAAGACATTTGCAACTAGCGACCCATAACTTTACTCAATGTTTCTTACGAGATCATTGCCAAAGCCCTAGGCACTTAAGAATCGCCATCTCCTTCCTCTAATTGTTCATCCAAAAAAACTAGATTTATCAAGTCGAGGTTCATCCTCGATAATATTATTGTTGTCTGGGAAGGCATGGAACGGGCTCATCGCTCTAAGCAGAATGCATTTTTTGTCAAAATTGACTTTGCCAAAGCTTATGATCGCATTGAGTTGCCTTTTTATCTTGGCGATGCTCAAAGCCCTTGGGTTTGGGCCTCGTTTCATTAAATTTGTGCAGACACTTTTTGGAGAGCCTCGGGGCTTGTATCACCATTAATGGTCGTCAATCCAATGCTTTTGGCCTCTTCAAATCCATTCGCCAAGGTTGTTCGTTGGCCCTTCTCTTTATGTTCTTGTTGTTGAAGGCTTTGGTTACCTTTTGGCTTCTGCTATTTCAGCGGGCCGTGTCAAGGGAATTTACCTGCCTGAGTAACCTTCTCAACTTGTTAATTGTCATTTCGCTGATGATTCCTTCCTCACATTGATTGAAGATGAAAATAATGTTCAAGTTGCTCTCCAATGTCTTGACACTTTTTGTCAAGCTTTTGGCTCGGCAATTCAATGGCACAAAACCTAGTGCTACAAGCAATCCTTCCTTCCCGCCCTGTCCTGGATTCTCCAATATGGGTGGAAGTGGATTCAACATGGCAAGATCTTCAGATTCTTGGGAATCCCTTTTTCTTTCCAGGGTTCTGTTGTGGACCTCCAGAATGCGGTGCTAGCTTGGATAGAGAAAAAACTTGCTTACTAGATTACCAAACCACATTTTTTGGCTGGTAAATTCCAGATTTGTTCGAAAGTGTTGGTTGTTACCCATGTGTACTATTATTTGTGTTGGGCTCCTTTAAAAGCTTCCTACAACACATTGGGAAAGCTTCTGTGAGATTTTTAATGGGACTCTAGAGCTGACCATCACGGATTTCACAATCGCTTGAGACTATTATTGCCTTCCCAGGGAGTCTGGAGGCACAGAGTCACCTGGGACTATTGTTGCCTTCCGAGGGAGTCTAGATGCCTTGGCCTCTTATCCACCCAGAAACAAGGTATGGCCTTGTGTGCCAAATGGGTTATTCGTGCCATTTCTGGCGACGAAACCTTGAATATTCTTCTCAAGCATTGTATTTATTTAGGTTACCCAGTTCATCGACCAACCTGGAAGGGGATTGGGTTTCAAACCCTTCTTATTATGAAAGATGCAGTCCAGATCCAGGGCACTTTTGTCGCCAAAAACATTTGGCATGCTTAGGAAGCCGTTAAACCTTTGGCTTTGCTGGGATGGGGCCAATTTTTGAGACGGTCTTTCTTTCAACCATCACAACATTTGGTGGTCTATACTTATCCAGTCTCAGGGACTCCCTATAGCCAGAGTTTCTAGAATCCATGCTTTGCGTTTTCACAAACGCGAAATTCGAACTCCGCGAGATCTTTTTTCTCGTGCTACTATGAATCTTCATACTTGGGAAGATATGCAGGCTCAATTTCGTCTAACTTGCCTAAATCAACAGACTTTCGACTTGGTGGTCTCGGTACTACCTCTGAATATGCTTCACAAGCTTGGCATTCATACTATCAAGTCGTGGTGGAAGGACTGGTGGTGGTTTCCGTGTACTTCATTTTGCAACTACAAGACCAAGATGGGCTACCACTGGCCAGCTCCTCACATGCCAATGGTCCCCACTTTGAACTGGCAATGGCACTTGCATTCTTCTCAGTCCACCTAGCGACACAGATTTCTCACTATCTGGTCTGTCACTGTTGAGCCTAAAGTGGCTCATTTCGCCTGGTGTATTCTTTTCCAAGGCTTACCTTTGGGCTCTCCCCTTTGGCATCTGGGTGTGGCTGACCCTAGGTATCCTTTCTGTGGATAACCTGAAACTTTCATGCATATTTTTTGGTATTGCAAAAGAGCCCAGCAGTTGTGGGTTTGGATTCATGACTTTTTTTGAAACCCTTCTCGCATATGATCTTGCTAGAAGATTCGCCCAGACTTCCCTTCAAATTTTGCAAATATGGCTTGCTTTTAGGATGGAAATCCTCTTCTCTATGGAAAGATAGAAATGCAGTGTTATTTACTCACAACTTTCTCGATATTAAAGTTTCTTTATATGCTAAAGCATGTATATGTAATAACGTTATCATGCAGATTCAAGTACAAGCCAACAAAGTGGCCTTTGAGGTGCCCACTTGCAAGAATTACTTCATTATTGGGGCAATGCCCCTTGTACGGTTGCCGAAGTGTCGTCAGATATTTCTGCCTTCGGCAAGCGTTCCCCCCCTTGTGGTCGGCAGTTCCTCCGCCCGCTACTCACATACGCCGCGCTCCCAGGTTCTGTGCAGACAGTCTGGCGGGGGAAGAGATTTTTAGTGTCGTCACTTAGCTTCACCACCCCGTGGTGGCTCGGCTCCTAATTGGCCTAATAACAGTGCACCTTCCTCCGATCTTGGTGCATCTTGGCTGGCCAGGATCTAGCGGTGATTCTGGGTGGCCTAGTTCATCCAAGTGGTTCCCTCGGCTAGCTTTGGCTATTTCTCCAGCCAGAAAGGAGACTGAAGAAGAAGAGAACATTGAGGAAGGATTGTCCCTTTCGGGCCCCAATCCTGACTCAACTGATGTATGGGGAAAGGATGATCATGATCCCCCTACTGCGTTGCTTTAGCTGCTTAGCTTGTAATTTGTATATTTTACTAGTTATTGGTAATTTTTTGAAAGCAAAATTAAAAGTTTTATATAAAAGTTTTTTAATTATCTATAAAAAATAAATAATATAGATACAATAAAATAATTATCAATTAAAAATTAAACTTTATTTGTATTATATTTTGTAATAAATTAAATATTTTTAATGTAATAAGCCTTAGTTACCGATGCACGCACGTATATGCCCAATGCGGGAGCGGATGCGTGCGGATGCTGATTTCAGCGCGGATGTTGTGCGGATGCCGGCCGGAAGCGCATCCCAGGCATCCGAATGCCTGAGGATGCCTCCCAGAGGCATCCAAACGCATTCGGATGCCTGGGATGCGCTTCCGACAGGCATCCACACAGCATCTGGGAGCATTTGAAGACGCCAGAGTTGTTTTTTCATGGCTCAATTAACTAAACATTGTAATCCCATGCATGTAAATATTTAAGTGCATAATACATTTTCCGTTATAGCTTGTTGACTGCAACGAAGATACATAGTATGATAACCAAACAGAAAGAGTTGGTATGGATTACCTGCAAATACTCCCGGCTCATTGTTTTCCAGTCTTAGTTGATGCTCCTGCATAATCTTCCTATATATCATATAAAATAATAAAACAGCACTCCATAAATTACACAGACAAACAATAACGAAATCCCAACTAATATTGGACTTAGGTGCCCAGATGAACGAAGGTCGCTCAAATAAAATGTAAGAGAGATGCTCGTCAAAGTCAGTGAGCAATTCAAACCCATTAATATTATATCATTTACTTTAATATATAATAATAAAAAACATTTATTATTTAGACAATAATAAATCAAACAATTTAAACTATTAAATACATTTATATAATAATGTTTTTTAAATTTATTATAATGAATTCAAAAGTTAACACAATATTATTTTATTTTTAATAATTTTAATTTAATAAATATAAAATATTTATATTATTTTTTTAATTTAATATTATTTTCTAAGTAAATAATAAATTTGATCATTTTATTTCAAATCTATTTAACAATGTTAAATTATTTTCACAATTTAATCAATTTATTATCTATATATTTTTTAAAAATTAAATTTATATGAAAGCGAATACTTACCTTTATTATAGATATAATATATAAATATATATTTATATAGATATATTTTTAAAATATATATATATATAAACGCATCCGCATCCCCAAAAAAAAAAAATCACGCATTCGCGCACCCGCATCCCGCATCCGCACCCGAATTGGCAACTTAGTAATAAGCAAGTTAAACTTTGATATGGTTTTTAGGGGCAATCCAAGCATCTGTCTCTGGTTGTATTATGAAAGACCATGAAGAGCATGTAGAGCACGTAATTGGTGTAGCTTTTATAAAGTCTTAGATAAAGGACAAATAACAAAGTAGAAGTCATGGTGCTCCTTTTAGACCTACAAATGTGTTCACACCTTGGCATAAAGAAGGTGCAAATAGAAGGTGACTCATGCGATAAGTAAAAAGGGATTGAGAAGTAGAAAAGCAACAAAACTGAAAATCATTTTTGACCCTAAATCAACAAACAAGACTTTTACAATCAAATATGTTTATAGAGAATGGAACTATAATGCACACACTAGCAACTTTAGTATTGATCATGGCATGAGGCTTTTATCTAGAGATAATTTAAGACTTTAGATGTTGCAATCCCTCTCCTTATTTCATGGTGATTCGTAACAACTAAGAAAGCTAACAAATCTCAACAGTCAGGCTGTAGATTATGAATTTGTGGTGGCCATTGAATCACTTCTACATGGTTGGTTTTCAAGAGGGAATTTCATTGTGATATGACTAGGACAATTTTGTTTTGTGGTTTGTATAAATTGTGAGAAGCAATGCATATTACCTAAACTATCAACACCTATGACTATAGCTCACCTATAAGTATGACTAAAGCTCGCAAACATGGAAATCATATGTCAATCATTTCACTATTAGTCAATTTAGTCCACTAAAAATATTGAAACCTACCGGCATTCCATTGCCAAAAAAAGCGTACAACTGCTAGTTTTAATATATTCTTGGATGTTGACAGTCCTACATATATTTCTGGGAGTCAAAATCAATGTGGAAGAGAAGAATGTCTTTATAAGGTTAAAGGATAGCATAGCAAGAATGGTACGGTGTACATGGGAACTAGTAACATGTAAAACTAACTTTAGGAAGGAAGCATTCCGGGAAAATATGGAACCTGGAAGAACCTCAAACAGAACATGTTGTGATCGGGAAATGCTGATCATAAGGGGAAGCAATTCGCAGAATTTCCACAAGTAGTAGCTTGAATACTGACCATTGAATCTAGACCTCAAGTTGTTAGAAGAGAAATTTTGAACCAGGTGTTCATAATACAAACTACATAGATACATAAAGGAAAACTGCAAGGTTGTTGGAACAGCTCTGTCATATATGTAGCACCTAGCTCCCTGATGAATAGTAATAGAAAGAAACATATGGTACAAAACAAGAGCATGCACTAGGCAAAACCATTCATTATTTTGAAGCTTGAATATGATCTACATTCCATCAATATCAGCTAGTCAATGCATATGGACATTTTCCAAAACAAAATGTACATAAAATATCCTCAGAGATATCCTTCTTGAGGTGCCTTACACACGTCTGAAATTGATTAAATAAATAGGCACCTTGAGAAGAAAATCTCTCAGCTCAATAGAGGTGTGGTTAGAGAAAATATCGTAATCAATAGTAAATAAGATATTCATGACATATTCAGATTGTAAATTTAAATATTAAAAAAATGTTAGAATTCATAAATTTAGCTGTAACAATCTAAATTATACATTGGTACAAAAAACAATTTCCATATTTCACTAAAACATAGAATTATTGCTATAAAAGATCCTCCCTTCTTTAAAATTTATTTCAAGAAAAACCCTTTAATGCTAAAAAATATAAATTTGCTATTATTTTCTAATCTAAACTATTATTAAAAATTATTTTTAAAAACATTCAATTAGAAATATATTTGTATCCATTATAATATCAATAAAACCAGCGAAAAAAATTATTTATAAGCAATAAATAAATTTATTTCAATAAATCTACTCCACAATTCCAAATTAAATATAATCTTATAAAAACTAAAATTCAAAGCAAACCCCATTTTCATACAAAAAAAAAAAATTTATAATTTACAAAAACGTTCAGAAGGCCTGGATATTTGTTCTGGGGTCCCAGATTTGTGTCCCACCCATTATATAAAGTTATTAATTAAAAAGTTAAAGTGGTTAAATTAAAATGGTTAGCTTTGATCTTCTAGCGGTTACGAATGATGAAGAGTAGCTTTATTTGCACCATAAATGGAAAATGAACAATCACGTATAGCCTTTATTTCTGCTGTTAGCTTTATATAAGTTTAACTCATAATTCTAATTCTTTCAACTATGCATACTCCAATATTTGTTGAATTAAAGACTTTGGATATTGAACAGCCGCAATTTATATATAATTAACGAGATTTAAGGACAATTTCTTATGAACACAGGTTTCTTCAAACCCCCCTTATACATCTGTATAATGCCTCTTGGCATAATGATACATAGCATTTACCAACTATTAATGTTTGTAGCTGCAGGAGACATTTTTTACTCACCTGAATTGATTGCAGAGCGTACAGGATTGTGTCTATGCGATTCTGTTTGTTTATGGGAATTGATTGCAGAGCGTATAGTTTTTGTGTATGCGATTCTGTGTAACAGCCGTAATCTTTATGGCTCATGGTTCGTATCTGCTTTGTGGAACAAGGAATGTAATGTCATCGCTGTGTATGGTTTGACTTCCCGTAGCATCGTTTTGAAGTATCTCCGTGAGGTGTATTTGGATATATAGTCTTCGGTTGGATGGGCTCTCTGTATTCCGGTGCAAGAGACGATTCTCCAATGCAGCATGATTTGAGATCACGATTATTGTCATTCAGTGTATATAATGTTTTTCTGCAGACATTCTTTGTGAACATTCTCTGTGTGATTATCATATGTGCTCACTGGTTGTGTATGGTATCGGTGATATATCAAAGGCATTTTGTATGCTGTATATGTTGAGCAGTTTATATATGATTGTAAAAGGCATTCAACTCGTGATTGTTAAGTGTTAACAATCTCTGTGAAGGATTCATTTCTGATTAAGCTTGTGAGCTTTGTATTCAGTCTCATTGATTATTCAATAAAGAATCAATTTTTTGGTGTGGCTGGGTTTTTCCCTTGAGTAGGAGGGTTTTCCCAAGGTATCTCTGGTGTTCATGTGTTCTTAGACTTCTGCTATTTGTTTTATGCTATTTTGGTTCAAAATTCAACATGGTATCAAAGCGGGTCTAAGTAAAGATCCAGAACCAGAATAGGACGATTGGATACTTTAAGAGATTATAATATGTAATGGGAACAACGGAAGAAATAAGGGATTCTTATGAGAACATGTAGCTAAAGAACTTTGGAGGGTAGAATCTCAAAAGAAGCTTCTTACCTGGAAGGGTATTTGTCTGCTACTGTGATCTAAAGATAAGTGTTTGTTGTGAGTGTTGCAATCTCAGCTATTGAGGCATTTCATGCAACCTTGTCCAAAGTTTCCATTTTTTTTACATCAACGGGGAGGATGCTGTGATGCCCGTCTATGCTTGCACGTTTGGCATTCATGTCTATGAGGATAGCAGTTGT
>MU227494.1:3970565-4006480 GCA_018584345.1 Thuja plicata | reverse complement strand
GTGGATTGTGAGGAAGTTTAGGCAATAAAGAGATAAGTATTTTATGTTTGTATCTTTGAATAATGTTCATGAATAATTCATGCAATAATATTGGGAATAGTGAATCATGTATGCTTTTAGCATTGGTCTATATATTTCTCTTCAGGTTAGTTTGATTCTATGAACTATTACTAATCTCTCTAAAATGCAGGATGGGTCGAGGAGCAAAAGGATGATGGTTTATTGATCCAAAATTGCATAAGGAATTCAAAGGAGGAAGAGCTTAAGACATCCAGTGAGGAAGTTATGCCTGCAATAGAAATGAACATTCATGAAGACTTAGCTTGCAGTCATGAGTCTAAGTTGATGACACATAACAAGCTACTTCTAAGAGGAGGAAATGACATTTAGAGGGAGTTTTGTGAAGAAGTGAAGATGTCAGCTAAGTGAGTTGCATGTTGCAAGGCCAGATGCTAAAGCTGCAAACAACAAAATTGTACAGTCAATCTGGATTTGATCTTGGTAGCTCCGCAAACGTATTCAGAATAGGGTGATTTGGGATGAGGTCAAGGAGGGAGGACAGTCCTGAACTCTAGCATGTCAGAAGTTTCGGAGGTGTGTGTTGAAAATCGTTCCTCTAAGGCAAGCATTGTAGGCAATCTTGAACGAGGAGGTCAGGAGGTTGATGCCAATGCTTGAAGATTCAGAGGGAGCTTGGGCGGCAGATGGAGAGTGCCAAGTCCTTTGCAGAGGATGAGCAAGCTCAAGAAGCAGTGTGGCTTCGAAAGCCAACTGTAATTTATTGTGACAATCAAAGCTGTGAGAAAGTTGTCTCTGCTGAGAGGGAGTATCTGCATTCAATTGTTCTTATTATGTGGTGTAATGCATTTTTCTCTGAGACGGAGAAATTTGCAGTGAAAGCCCTTGTAAAGCATTTTTCTCAGAGACAGAAATTTGAGGTGAAAGCCCTTGTTGCTCTTTCCATTCATGGTAGTAGCCATACTGGATGTCATGTTGAGAGACTCCATGACAACATCACGTGAGTGACTACGTGATGGGAGCTTGTGTTTATTTCACATATGGGAGTAGCCATGGTGAACATCATGTTGAGTGACTCCATGATGCTATCACGTTGAGAGTCTCCGTGATAAAGTTTTGGTTTCCTTCACAATGGGTGTAGCCATTGTGACTGTCATGTTGAGAGACTCCGTGACATGAGAATCTAGAAAAAACATCTCCTTTGCTAAGAGTATGTGTTAATGTTTGTAGCTGCAGGAGACATTTTTTACTCACCTGAATTGATTGCAAAGCGTACAGGATTGTGTGTATGCAATTCTGTTTGATTTTGGGGAGCTACATCAAATGTGCATCACTGTCATTGTGAACAGTTCTTCATATGGTGTATATGGTTATGGCAATGTAATGTATTCAATCTAAGTGTATGAATTGGCTCTCTTATAGTAACCGCAGTTCATTCTTGTGCCACGGGTATGAGAAGTTGGAACGGCATAATTGTTTGATTCTACCGACTGTTCATATATATGTGGAACTGTCATCTGTTCATGTGGGTGGTCGTCTCTCATTCAAATGGTTCTCTTCATTTATATCGTAATCAGTTTTTTTTTAAGAACGACTTTTCTGATGTAGTTGTTGGAATTCTAAGTGTCATCACATGCGTAACTGTCATAATCTTTATGGCTCAAGGTTCGTGTCTGCTGTGTGGAACAAGGAATGTAATGTCACTGCTGTGTACGGTTTGACTTCCTATAGCATTGTTTTGAAGTATCTCCTTGAGGTGTATTTGGATATATAGTCTTCAGTTGGATGGGCTCTCTGTATTCCGGTACAAGAGACGATTCTCCAATGCAACATGATTTGAGATCACGATTATTGTCATTCAGTGTATATACTGGTTCGAAGAAAGTGTGTGATGGTTTTTAATATTTTTCTGCAAACATTCTTTGTGAACATTCTCTGTGTGATTATCATGTGTTCATTGGTTGTGTATGGTATCGGTGATATATCAAAGGCATTCTGTATGCTGTATATGTTAAGCAGTTTATATATGATTGTAAAAGGCACTCAACTCATGATTGTTAAGTGTTAACAATCTCTGTGAAGGATTCATTTCTGATTAAGCTTGTGAGCTTTGTATTCAGTCTCATTGATTATTCAATAAAGAATCAATTTTTGGGTATGGCTGGGTTTTTCCCTCGAGTATCTCTGGTGTTCATGCGTTCTTAGATTTTTGCTATTTGTTTTATGCTATTCTGGTTCAAAATTCAACACCAACAACCTATTAATAAAGTTTTAAGCACTCAAATCCAAATGCTATTCCACATAGAATATATGCAAAATGGATAGGGAAAATAAGAGAGGCTTGTACTTTGCCTTTGCAAAAATTGTGTCTGGTGTGTTAAAAGACAGTGCAGAAAGTGTCACTAGTGGGCGTGCATGCATAAAAAATGTACAATCAAATGTAATAAGTGTCAAGATGAAGTTGGACCCTTACAATATAAAAATATTTTGACAATAAGACTGAAAATAGGATGAAGAATTGGGTGAGACTCAAGCATGCTGTTTTCTACCCTCAAATACAAGGTTTATGTTATTGTACCATTTTGTAAATTTTGATGATCTAAATATCTTACAATGACGTATTTTCAATGAACTTCTGTACTGTCAATATCCAATCTAAATTTCATGAATCTTATTCGAAAGTAAAGTGAAACTTTAACATCTGCATTATTACCACGAAGTAAAAGGGTTAATGTCTTGCATCTTAAAATTTATCTACTTCAAATTGTTTAAAAAGGGCACATGTCTGCAGTATAGTGCTGTATTCTCAATGTCAAAATCTCAGGCAGCTAACCATATGAAATTTGTAGTAAAACACGGCAAATAACCAAGCATTCCTTTTTCATTCCTTCCCTTTCACCCAGTGAAAGAATAAGAGGTGTGATTCAAATTCAAACATCTTTGAGAGAAAAGTAGCGTTAAACAAAAATAGATCACACCAAAATAAATAAAATTGGACCTTGAAAGATCAAATCTAAGAGAAAAGTGTGAACTGACCTCTTGCAGATCAAGGAGGCAATCTAGAGTTTGGTGAGCAGAGGATACAAGCTCAGAATACGCTCTATCAATTTTGATGTCAGATTTGCAGAAAGAAGTCATCAAAGAACCCTGCTTGGCCCCCAAAAATTATCTCATTCAAAAGTGTGAATATAGAAATAGAACCCCTGCATTGCACATATCAAACTGGGGAAGAAAAAGAAGAGATAAATGACTAAACAAACCTGTGGTAGCTGATTAGAACGTGAAAATACTTTTTGTAGTGATATTCTAATCTCCAAAGCTTTGTCCCATAAAGCCTTCATCATGAAAATAAAAAGTGATAAAATTAGTCCTAAATTGAAGTGACCCTTAACATATTCAGCAATCAAAAATCATAATTGAACAATTATAAGTTCTTGGAAGCCAGTCAACATTATTCATTACTCAGTGTACAAAATAATAAAATAAAATTTGGATATAGAAATTTGATTACTACACGGATAAAAAATATGCACAAAGAGAAGACACAAAAAAAATAGAATACCAATATGTAAATATAACCTACAAATGAACAAACAGGTGTCAGCAACTTCCACTCTTATAATTTTAGGCAATGCATATTTCTGCCTATCATAAGAAATACTTTAACCAAAATAAACATAATGGAATCACAAATACTTTTATTAATATTTTACTAAAAAGATATGTTATACATTGTCAAGCAAAAATGCAGTTTCAGAATATTCTTCACTAATCCTTGAAAAGTTAATGAGTAATTTGTTTTTGGAATACTCATCATTATTATATCATCTATACAAATTTCAGACATGAAGCTCCATATTTGTTCCAACCTTTTCGAACTTCAAACGTTCAATTTCAGTTGTCTGATTTTCACAATTTGAAATTTGCATTCAAGTCATATTTCCTACGCACCTACAAATCAATAAATTTATAACATAGAGACCTATAACTGATGAAAATGTGTTATATCATTCATGAGAAATGAATAGCAGCAAGGATATCATGAAATTAAGGTGACGCCTTGATATAAATAACATTACTTCTCTATAGGAAGCTGGTGTTGAATAAAGTTGTGTCTGCACAAGTAGAACACAATGCTTTGAAGCCAAACATAGAAGCATAAGAAAGTGTAACACTCTCCAAAAGCTGACTGTGATAACAAAAAACTGAACCAAGGGTTTAGCCAATAGACAGACAGGTTTCAGGTGGACTGACTTGTCAGAAAATTTGATTTGAAAGGAGCTTCAAAATTTGAAATCTAAATATTAAAGTATTAGTAGAGTAAACAAAAGACACCAATGGGATTGAGAAGTGCCAGCATATAGGGTAAAGCCAATAAAGGAGCACATAGAAGCTAGCACGTCCCCCAGACTTGATACAGTTAAGCTACCTGCTAAATTGAATTCATCTACAAAGCAAGAATATATGTCAAAATACATAAAGTATAATATGGTGAAAAAGTAGCATCGAGCAAATCAGGTGTGCTCTAAAAGGGAAATGTTATTACAAAATTTACAAAAACTTATATATTTCGTCAAAATAAAAATTTATCTGTTTGGGAAGAGATTCAATGTAATGACTCACTATGAGTCTGTAAGTAGGTGCACCAATCCTTTTGCAGTAGCTGATTTAAAATCTGCCAGTGCTATCGCACAAATCTTAAGCCACCCATTGAGATCCCTTGTGTTGCAATTGTTTCACAATGCTCTCTAGTTTGACCGCGTCAGCAAATTCAGGCACAAAATCCCGCTGATGGAGCAAAGGGGAATCCTATACCATACTCCATAACCAATGGAATAAAATATAAATTATCTTCTAACAAAGCTTTTTTATTAAAATAGACTTAACTACCAAATAATAGTTATTGTATGCTTACGCAGATGAAAGCTCTCCAAAGATATTTATTATATAATTATATAAGTACAAAAGACATAATGTTCTTATCAACAGCATATAGACAATGAAAATGATAGATAATGGATTCAATATTAATATGCAGTCACAATCTTAACAATTGATACTAAGTAACCTCCAGAGTAATCAGCCATCAAAAATCTTGAACAGTCTCTACTACATATCTGCCACGGGCATAACTTGTCTAGGTGCAAATTTCCATCATCCTTTGTTTACTTTTTGCCTTTTGACAATGAAAAAGCTTAACCAGTTTATCGAGGCCTTGATGCTGCTTGTGCCTTGATTTGTCTTCCTCTACTTTATCATCTGTAGTCTAACAGTCACAGTTATCCATGCAGGGTTCTGTTCATACTTGAACTGTCAGTAATGACCTTCCTTCATGAAATAAATCACAAGCAATCCATCTAAGAAAGTCATACCGAGAAAGCAACAAGTTGCCAAGATAGACAGAGTTCCTAGTACCAAAATAATTCTATTTGACTAGATGACATTAAAATTGGAATATTAAATTTCTTTAAATATAAATCTGATTGCTAAACCCTAATTGGCAGTAGAAACTTGGCTCTGCTAGGCATTTTTAACTGTCCACGTCATACTGCTCTTGGAAGCAGGATACCTTAGTTTTCTTCTGCAAATAATGCAGCGCTCTTTAAGGTGCCATGTTTGTGGAAAAGTTTGACCCCCTTGACATGGCCTTGTGCTTTCATATCTCCACAGTTGCTACTGCTAGTGCTGAAGGATCAATAGCAACTATCAATAGCTCCCTCACCCAAGCATCCCTAGAAGTTTGTCCCCCTTGACATGGCCTCATCCTTTCATTTCTCCACACTTTCTACTGCAAGGGCTGAAGGATCAATAGCAACTATCAATAGCTCCCTCACCCAAGCATCCCTAGAAGTTTGTCCCCCTTGACATGGCCTCATCCTTTCATATCTCCACAGTTGCTACTGCAAGGGCTGAAGGATCAATAGCAACTATCAATAGCTCCCTCACCCAAGCATCCCTAGAAGTTTGTTCCCAAGGTGTTTCACAAGGTATGTCCCCCAAAACACCTTTGGATGTTCTTCCTATTCTTAAATTGCATAATGCTTGTTGACGGGTTGAAAAGTTTACTTTCAAAGGATTTTGTAGGAAGGGTGCCACCTAAAAGCATGCTTAAAGAATGGGTTAATAAGGCTTAGATCCTACATGGGATTTACCTTTACATGACGCAAAACCTTACCAAAGATTTTTTTTCTGTTATCACTTTGTTGAAGCTAACCATGCCAAGACCATTCTCAATTGTGGGCCTTGGCTGGTCAGTTACTCTTTGTCGTCTCTAACGAAAAGTCTCTTTGATTCTTTGTTTGGGTTGAGTTCCTTGGGTTACCCCTACCATGGTGGAACATTTTGTGCCAAATAGCCTCCTTAGTAACAGTAATTTGAGTTGAACCTAAACGATTCTATTTGGCTCATCCTCAACCATGAATTTGTCTTGAGGTGAACCTCTCCAAAGATTTAAAAGGGACTAGATTTCAAAAATGGTCAAGTCAGATAGACTAAAAGTGTTCTTCACCTAAATTTTCCAAACAGTTATTATCATTGCCAACTCTACGAACATAAGATAGGGATTGTCATTTGCTCTCTCCCTGTCCAAAACCCTCTTCTCAATCCACCATCAACTCTCAGCCTACTGCCAAAAAAGAGCAAGGGTTACATACAATTGCTGATCAAAGGTACAACCCGCCAAGCCTTCTTCAAGCTATAGGAGCCAGGACTCAAAAAGTGTTACAAAGCTTCCAGAAACAAGAAAAATTGTGCAATCTCCTCGAAAATTTGTTCAATCTCTTCCTGGAGAGAATTCTGAAGCGAAATATGTGAAAGCCACATCATTGTTATTTCAGCCTATTGGGAATTAGTGTTTGCATAGGTGTTATAAATTAGAGTTTATGTGAGTATTAAAAATTAGTGTTATGAATAGGTGTCATAATATTAAGTTGTTGAGAAATAACTTAATATTATTATCAGTGTTCACATAAGTTTGTTGAGTCTGTCAAATATGTTATTATAATAGTGGTATGAATGTGTCTATATTGAGTTGCTCAGTCTATTTAGGAATATTGTTTCCTCAAAAATAGGATATGAGAAATCCTATAAATATGTAATGTATTTGAATGAAAAGATGAAGGAGAAGCACGTACGATTTTGCTTTTAATTATTCTGGCTTCTCTGTCTCTGCCCACATTTCTTATATGGTATCAGAACAAGGAAGATCCAAGGGAAATTACTTTTGTGAGCAGCGCCCTAACTGGTGCAAGTATAAGAGAGGGTGCTGTCACAGTTCCATATTGTGCCTTCCGATTTTGATTTGGAATTTTGGAGTTTATACAGAATTTCTGCTCTGCACAAATTGTAATCTTTAATTTATTCCACCATTGTTGCATCCAGAACAGATATGGAATTTTTTAGGTGGGATTTAAAGGTCTTTTCGGGATTTCTTTCTGAGCTGATGTCTTCTTGTTCCATCTGTCATCACAGCAGAAACTCAAAGTTTCAGCTACAATCTATAGAAGAGGCATCAATGCTGCCATTAGAAAAAGTCTTTGATTGCAGTTCCTAAGGAAGCCAACGGCTTGGAGAGGAGATTCATCAGTCATTGTTTAAAAAGAATCACCCACTACAATAGTTGGAGGTCAATCGAAATCACTGTACAAAGGCAACGTGAAGTCATGGGTTGGTGAAAAGACTAGGGCAGATTTGAATAAGAAAAAGAAGTCAATAATTTTATGCACTCAATGCAAAGCAAGCTCTCTGCACATAAAGGGAACAAATTCATCTATATGAGGGCACGGTGGTGATCAGTTTTTGAGGATTCAAAGTTATGTTACTCGTCCGATCGGTATGCTGGTCACTGCAATATAAGTGCTTTCTACATCTCATCTAAATGCCAATTCAGCTTTGTTGGGTCAAAATCTTTACAACCCAAAGCTTGTTCAGAACAAATAGAACGCAATTGTTGAGGAAGGCGCCAACTATAGTGGCAGCTACAAATTTAAGTAGGAAAGGGAGGCAACCAATTTTTTCTTCTAACAATTTTTCATATGCCCATCCATTCACTAAGAAGGTGCCGCTTCTATTTATTGCTTGCATAGCACAGTTGGAAAAGGGCAAAGCTGTTTTTTTAATCAATCTAAATCAGAGATCTTCGGTGATACATAAAGTGTATCCACCATAGTGGGGATTGCAGTATCATCCTTGATCCAAGAGTGAGTTAAAATAGTTGGAAAGTCGTCTAAGTCTCCAATTATTGAGACTTTAACTTGAGATCTGCAACTTTTACTCATTATTATAAAAATGCCTTATCATACCATTCAGGGGTCAAGTCAAATTAGGGGACAATTTGAAAAAATCTTATATAGTATTAAAGGTCAAATGAAGACATCTAATGCTTATTAAGATAGCTTTTAGTTTTGTTGTTCTATTTGGTCTAATATAATATTGTATATTATCAAAGTTTATTTGTATTATTTTGTATCGAAGTTAAGATGCATTAATGTATCTAGAATAGAGTTCATTTTTTTATGAGTCATTATTGCTGTGTCAACAAAAGTAGTCTATCAAAATTTAAAAGCATCAAAAATTATAAAAACTGTCTCAGTTGTAATCGGAGTGCATGATTGGTGGTACCCGACCCTCCTTGTAGAAAGTTTGCATCAAGGGAGGGAGGATATATTCTTTCCTTACAACTGATGAAATGAGCCTTAAAAGACAAATTTGCTAAGTAGTAATTTTAACTGGAGGTTGGAGGCACAAAAGGCTGGAGGATATTTAGCAACCTCTCGTCAGTCACTAGCGACGAGGTTGTGAAATTGCATTAGTGACAAAACAATTTGTACCAAAATGACTAAAGCTAGGATCAATTTCCAGGTGGCAACGGCAACCGTCTCATATCGTTTGTGATCAGAGTGGCAATAATCTACAATGGTGGCTGCATACGCGACAATGAGGGTTGGTGTTCAAGCTTTTTATGTTTGTGGTTGGATGTGTATACCCCCAATCACATTTCTTGCTTGTTTGTGAATGGATGTGTTTGCCCCCATTCACGAGAAGATGTAAGTGATTGGAAGTGTTTGTCCCCAATCTCAAGAGTTGGTAATTATGATTGGATGCGTGTCCCCAATCATAATTGTTGTGAGCAAATGTGTGCGCCCTTGTTCATAACTGATGTTGGATAGATGTGTTAGTCCCTATCCTTGGATAAAGCTACATAAGCATGGTGAGGCTAGTTCTACCAATATGTGTCATGAGTAGATGTGTATGTCCCTACTCATATCTTATGATGAGCTACGGAATGTGGTCATCAAGTATTGTTATGTACTTCCTCCCCATGTTTACACTAAGGGGGAGTGTTGGGAATTAGTGTTTGCATAGGTGTTATAAATTAGAGTTTATGTGAGTACTAAAATTAGTGTTATGAATAAGTGTCATAATATTAAGTTGTTGAGAAACGACTTAATATTATTATTAGTGTTCACATAGGTTTGTTGAGCTGTTAAATATGTTATTATAATAGTGGTACAAATGTGTTTATATTAAGTTGTTAAAACAATTCAATCTATTAAGGAATATTGTTTCCTAAAAAGTAGGATATGAGAAATCCTATAAATATGTGATGTATTTGAATGAAAAGATGAAGAAGCACTTACTATTTTGGTTTTAATTATTCTGGCTTCTCTTTCTCAGCCCATATTTCTTATACAGCCACCAGCTATCATTTCCCAACATGCTTCCCCTCCTCCAACTAGGCAATGCTAGAAGAGAGAGAATTTATGCTAGAAAAATGGAGACCTATCCAGCTTAACTTCTAGATAGGACATTTTGAATCAAGCGATGTTTTATTGCAAAACAATTAATATGCTCTAGATGAGCACAATAACAAGGAGATGACTCTCACCACTCATCAATGAATTGTATCTCCTAGAATGTTCAAGGTCTAATGAACCTCCCCCAAAAATATTCCATTTGAGACGATCAATTTCAATTTACCGGTCTAGACATTCTCTATTTGCAAGAGATAAATAAAAATTGCTTTCTACAACTTCCTATATCATTTGGCCTTCACAATATTTTTGTGTAGTAACTATGAAGCAGATCAAGGTGGTGTTGTCACCTTTCTCTCTCCTACATGGCATCAACACCTAGTTGACTAAGGATGTGACCCGGCTAACTAGACATTGTGGATTCTTTTCAACATTAAAAATCATTCCTTTAGCGTTATTAATGTTTATGCTTCAAATAATTATGTTGCTAGATCTACTCTTTGAAGGTGGATTGCCGCTTCAATGCCTTCCACCACTTGGATTCTGTGTATGGATTTTTATGTGACAAAAAGGCCTACAATAAACGTGGGATCTTAGACAATTGCCAAAAGAGAGGAATGGTTCTTCGTACACAATAAATTAAGACTTTTTGACCCCAATCTTGGCCATTGCCAAAATCATATGATATATGATACATTTGGAGTAATTTCAAAGCAGGGCCTAATAGAGTGTTGCAGTGTCTTGATCATGCTATGATGTCAGCACAATCATTTTTCTCCTTTGCCAACTATTATTTGCTGCCAATGGAGCCTTTATCGGATGTTGTCCTTTCAAACCACTTTCCAATGCGGTTTTGTATTGACTGGCAATTGGTTAAACCAAAGGCCATTAAGACTCAATTCTTTCTAAACACATTATTACTCAATCACATGGACATGTTTGTTCACATTCAACATGCTTGGAACATGGAACCACATCCCCTGCATACATCTACGGGCATCAGTTAGCCTGTTTCCTCTACTGGTCATCCAAGGCTACCACCTCAGAGCTTCCCAAGCCACTACCACTTTGGAAGAATAGCCATTCATCTCAGCCACTCAGCTAGAGTGGATAACTTGTAATTTTCTGCGATTGGAAGTCCATAGATTGGTGGGCTCTCTTATAGCAGCAAGGCCCAATTTTGATTTAAAGTACGACCCTTGGAATGCCTGAATAAGGCTATTTTGTAGACTTTCATAGATTAGTGCAGCACTGATATATCTTCCAATTAGAAAAACCTACAATTTTGAATTTAATATCTCCCAAGGATGCTCCCTATCGTCAACGCATGGAACCACAAGTCGACATTTGCAAAAAGTAACATTCTCCTATGTAATGTAAGTTGGGGACAGGAGATAGAAAGGTATCAATAAATAACATCCCCCCTAAATGATAACCTTCCCAATAACAGAATATGTCCTTAATAACGATGGTGAACAAATGTTGAAGCCAACAAGATCTGATCATAACATGCAAAAGGCAATAGCCAAAGATCAAGAACTGCTGAGCAGGTGCATTATGCTAGACACAACCAACAATGTTTCCAAACCAGAATGGTCATAGGTTACATGTGCACTCATTACCAAGGTAGATTTCAAGGATAGTCTTTGCATCGCTAATAGTATCTTCAGCCATAAAGATGCACTGTGAGAAGAAAAACACCATTGAACAAATTTGCATCAAGAAAGAGTAGATGACCAATGATATATTGCTACAACAATCATGACCAAAGATTAACAAGCTCCAATTCCAAGCATGATATAAGATAAACAATCTAAAATGCTAACTTAAAATAGAAGTGAAGCAACACAAAAATATCCCATCAATGTCATGACTATGGCAACTAGCATGACCAGGGATTAAGTCTTAAGAATGATGATGGCTCAACGAATTCTCCGGCAAGTGCCATGCAAAGTGATGATCTTCCAATCGGTGATGCTCATGTGTAATAAACATTAAGCTATAACCCAAGGATGCCACCAATATTATCAAGAAGAAGCAGGTACGTTAATCAGGACATTGGAACCAAGTCATTGTATGGTCAAGTAAAGTGTACAATTTGTAGGAAGTTAGAAAGCAATAAGATATAAGACAATAGTAAAGATAGAGGAAGAAAGACAGTTATCCATCTCCTTTAAGAAAATGCTGTGTACAAAACATTCTGATTTATGGAATTTGTAGTACAGTCCTCTGTCTTTCCTTCACTTAATTTTGGAATATTATTCTTATTTTTGAATTCTCGTTTAATATTAGCTTCCAAATATAACACATCCAAGTTCTTGCCATTTAAAATGGCATCCATCAGATATGTCCTCACTTATGGATTACTTTTTTTATAAAGAAAGTGAAAGAAAGAATTGTTAGAGAAATCTTAAAACAAGCTAAGCACTCATGAATAATCTTGAAAGTATACCAGACTTTTTGCAAATAATCAACTAAAGTTTGATGCCCTAAACTTCTGAAGTTGATATCTCTGCAATTCAATAACAAAATCTGGCAATAAAATATTTTCTACAATCATTTTCTGAGAATAGCACACCACAAACATAAGCTTTTGGAAGAGTTCTCCATTTTGCCTCTATAAGCAAAAGAATTGTTGGCCACTTGAGATGCAATTCACTTGTTTACATCAATCAGCAAACCTTTACTTTGCTAAGGCCTTAGCTAGAATTTCCATACCTTTATAATCACAAACATATTCACTCCATTAAGGGGGGTTGAACAATTCTATTACCATGAAAGATATTACAAAATTACACTGTAAGAATAGGAAAAAGAAACTCACACCAAGAAAGAAAACAGATACCAACATGGATAGGGTACCTTGTCCCCATATGATTGCAATCCATAAATGAGAGCAATTCACCCTTAATATATTTCAGCCTGAGATATTGAATCCTTTTTATACACGTCTAATTGTTAAACCTTGGTCCCTATTACACGAAGTTGACTTAGGGTAAGTCTACATTACACATTTACCAGAATGCCCCCTATCAACAACTCATAGAACCACAAACATTTTACAAATTTCCCAGGGATGTCAAAAGTGAGAAATTCACGGGACTACAAGTCAATTATTACACACACTAACACTTTGGCATTTGTTTTTTGACAACTTTCAATAAGGCAAGCCACTCTATTTCAGTTGACAATATTGAGTGGTCTCAAACTGCCAACAACCTTTGCATATCTTATTCCACTATGCCTCTCAAAACACTAAAAAAATTCCCAAGCCTTAAACAGAATTTGACTAAGTGTCGATCCTTTACAACTTGTGCATCCCCCTTAACAAATACTAGTCCCTAGTCAGCCTATTCACTGGTATCAGTTGGTCCTATAATTAAAAAGCTCTGTTCAACTTAACTGCTCACTACTCACCAACTGAAGAGAAAACCCAGCAGCCCTCTTCCGTCCTCCAGTTATTCCTAAAGATTAGGAAACTTATGCATCATTTGTGAGGCAAAATGTCATTGCTCCACATTAAATAACTAACCCTTTCACCCAACTCAATACAACTCCATCCATGTCACTTTGAATTTGTTATTTGAAATCTGAGAATAACCCCGTCCCCACCCCCCACACAACCCCATATATGATAGAACCCCCACCTTCCCAATGTCCCGTTTATGATAGAACTAACTCTATTACATCCCCAGGAGCAAAAAAAGATGTCTCAAATAACTTAAGCTTATCTACATTCACTACTTATTGGATAACTGCACAGCTAGGAAAACATAATTTAAATGCAATCATACCCATTTGCTGAACAATATGGAATAAATTGTATCTAAATAGGCCAACCATCGCCCTTGAACTATTCATTAACTAGGTATATCCACACTGTCTCCTCAAGATTAAACTAATGTGCCACTCAAGCTTGATCATGACAAACCTTGTACTTTGCCTAGGCATTGAATCTACTGTATAAGCCATGCCTCTAGTTTACCATTGGATTTAAATTTTGAAGCAAAAGACTTCGAAATTGGGTAATATTAATAGATTCTGTAGTGTGGCATCTCTTATGCATGGCTGTCTTTGGTCTATAGTTTCATAATTCATACATAGCCTCTTCCATCAGCTTCATCCTCTTTCTTATTCACGCTGATTGAGACCCCTATCTTGATTTATTCTCAGAAAGTTCTAATTAGCCTCCCAAAGATGAGATATATCACCATGAAATAGATTATATGGCTTTTGGATCTTAGAAGAGGCACCTTTTCTACTGTGTCAGTCCCTCAATTTTCTTATCCTTAATGCTCTCCTCACTCCCATCAAGAGCAAGACATTTACTTTCTTCCTCAAAATGGAGAGGTCATCGTGGTTTATCAACCTGAAAATAGAAATCGCTCCAATAGACCTCATCAATTGCTTGAATGACAAATAAAAGATGCTAGCCAAAATTCTATTATTGGACTTGACACAGTAGACACCCTATTATGTTTGCTGTATCTTGACAAATCTGCTAAGCAACTTTAGAAAGAAATAAATATATTAGGTGGAAGAAAACCAAGATGTGGACTTCACCCTAAAACAGAAACTTTGTCAGTGAGAATAGACAGCAATCTCACAATGAAAAGTGTGTAAATAAATTATGGTCATTAACAAAAGAGCTATCAAATGTTTGGTCTTATCATTAAAGAAATAGATACCAAAGTAGTGATATCCAAACAATTCCCCTATATAAAATGATAATTTCTCAACAAAAAAAAAATAGATCTCTGGATCTAGTTAACCCCAACCAAGATTATTGAAGAAACAAGCATCAACTATTCTACTATATCATTGCAATGCATACACCATAGCCTCATTAGAGTAGAACAATAACACGGAAGAGAAATAGAAAATAAACAAGGATTTGTTCTGCATCAAAGGTACGACTAATTATCACATATGCTTATTGTAAACAGTATAAGGTGATATTCTTCAATTTATAGGCCTCTTGTAAACAATTAATGAGCTCAGGGTCCATTTGGAAAAAATGTGCTCTCTGAGCCTACATGCAGAAGCACCTACGTAGGTACACACTTGTCTTCCAAGGGCCACCACAAATAAGCCATTGATTTAGGTAATGTCTAAAAATCAAGACTACATAATAGTGCAGATTATGCACCAACCCTCAAAGCTTGGAAAAACACAATTTTAGTGTTTTCAGGCAAAGATATGCCTTCAGCTGCTAATAAAACAGAAGTAGGAATACTGAGCATTATTGTAGAGAAGAAGTGAAAGAAAAGTCAAAGATGGATAGCAAACTCTTTCTTTTATTTCTTGCTAAATCATGGATGAGGTTATGGGCCAGCTTGAATGTAGTGCGGGGTAAGATAGGAGCATATTCTCAAGATTTATGGATATCAGACATGCAATAATATACTTCATAACCATTACACCCAAACCTCACCACATGTCCACCAAAAATTAAGGATAGGCTTATTGTAATGTCATGTATTTGAAGTTCAAATTTTGAACCTAGCTCATACTCATACAAGCAACCTTTTTTGTTGTTGCAACTTACGCCGCAAACCCTTGGTCTAAATAAAAGATTTGCCTATGTTATCAAGCTAACTAGGAACAGTAGACCAATCCAAACCAATCCAGGCTGAATTTTAATCCTAGTCCAGGCCCAGACTAAGTTTAGCCAAGGTACAATCCCAACCTAGCCATTCAATTTGCAGGGTTAAAAAAAAGTGCATTTAAAAAATCTTTGAAAAAAAAAACTGACCCACCCTAGAAGTGCATTTTAGGAAGAATTTGAACTTTGTTAGAAATAGAAAAATAATGGAAAATGGCATGCACAATGAAGGTAGGTCCATGTGGGCCTTGAATGCCTTGAATGGGGCTTGGTGGTAAGGATCCCACCCCTTGAAAACAGACCCACCCTAAAAGTGCATTTTAGGAAGGATTTGAAACTTTGATAGAAATAGAAAAATAATGGAAAATGGCATGCACAATGAAGGTAGGTCCATGTGGCCTTGAGTGGGGCTTGGTGGTAAGGATCCCACCCCTTGAATTCACCATATATCACACCAGAAAACGTGAGAGGGGCAATGCCCCAAAACCTTACAAGTGATACTGACCCTCAACCCAGCTGGGAAGCTCCAAACCCTGCTGTTTTAAAAAATAAAAATAGAATTGTGTTGTGCTGTATTAGATGGAAAAGGAATCTTTTTCCCTTTATTTGGCTTAAAATAACAAACAACATGTTTTTTTATAAAAATTCCAGCAAATTCTTGGTTTTTTAATCTTTTCCAAGTAATTGAACTCCGTATATACTTTTGGTTTTCCAAGTCAATCTTGGTTTCAAGTAATACTACTATGATATTAAACATTTTCATTTATATTTAACATTTATGATTTGACAATTGGCATTGAATTATTATCAGCTGTGTTCTCAATTCTGTGTTTAATTTTGTACATTTGTGCAAATTATGGTTATGTATGTATAGAAGAAAGCCAAAATGGGTAAATTACCAAACCCGAACCAGCAAAACAGAATATTAGGCATGACTTTTCCACCACCCATGAAGTTAGTGTAAGATTGTTTTTGGATTTAACTATGTGCATTTTTGCAGCAGTTATTTTAAAACAATTTCCCTCCCATGAAGAGCAGCAATAGTTGGTGTGAGTTTTACACAGTCCATAATGCAAAAATGTACCCAGTTGAATCCAGAAGCACCCTTACACTAACACAGGGCATTGCTATTGTTGCAAAAAACTAGGTTAATTGCCTGGCATTGTAAGGCAAGGATAGTTCATCGGCTAAAATAGAAGGAAAAGAAAAGAATCAAATGAAAAGGAAAATTATGGAAGATGAAAGTAGTCTTTAGACGAAAGAAATCATTTCTCAAGGCTCAGATAAGGAGTACATATAGTGAAGAAGCAGCTTTTTTAAAGGATGTTATGACTTCCAAGCAAAGGAATATTAATTGATGGAACAATTACGTAGATGATATATAGGGGTGACAGCATCCTAATGGAGCATTGTAAATCTGAAAGAGAATTTTAATGTATCAAAAGAAAAGGACACAACTTTATCTCCAACTGCACAAGTGCTGATAACAATGATTGTATTCAACTTGACAAATAATTACTCTCTAGTAGTAAATATTCTCTTTTATTTTTTGCAGCTTTATAATTTTGAATTTTTCCTAGAAGCTCAAAGCAGACCACATCCAGCATCAAAAGATCACGGAGCTAACAATCTGCAAAAGCAACTATTAAAGAATTACCATCCTAGGAAATAAAGGTTTGTAAACCTGAAAGTGAGTCCTGATTTATCAAAAGAAATGGACACAACTGTATCTTCATGTGCTTAAGTGTTGATAACAATGATTGGATTCAACTTGATCAAATAATTATACTCTCTAGTAGTAAATATTCTCTTTTAGTTTTTGCAGCTTTATAATCTTCCTAGAAGCTCAAAGCAGATCACATCCAGCATCAAAAGATCACGGAACCAACAATCTGTAGAAGCAACTATTCAAGTAATTACCATCCTAGGAAATAAATGTATGAAAAGAATTGGGTCTTGACATGCCTTACACAGTGGCAGCGAGAATAATACATATTGCATAAACTTCACAACAGTTGAATTAAATGGCACAGACGCTTATGTCAATTGGAATAGTGACAAGAATGTGACACTGGTATTGTCAAAGGGATAAAAGCATTATGAAGCCAGTAAGTAGATCTTTCGATAGCTGTCGGGATTATCAGCTTATGGTTTCATAAGAATCTCAATGTTTTTAAAAAACTTAACATGAGATGATGAAACATCTCTTCTAATTGATAAGAATCTTCAATGTTTAAATGAGTACCTTTTGGTTCCTCACTGCTTGACCCTTCCGTATGTCTTCATCTGCATGCTTTTTCAAGTTCTTCAACAGGTTTCTACAAGAATACGAAATTAAAAAGCTATAAGAATTTTGAATTTGAAGATTGTCAATCAAAATAAAATGCTTATTGGGGAAATTGCAACATAACCTAGAACCGAAAAAGTGTCTAGTCCACTTTTTAACAAAATACATAATAGAGATTACTGATGACATATTAATTCATCTGTCAATGACAAACACAAAGACCTGCACATCATTATGCATGGAGATACATCCATATGCAGCAATAAAACTTATAAGGTCACAGAAGCTCTTGTTAAACTCTGGCCACCATCATATATGGCCATGTGCTCCAAAAGGATCAAAACAGGTAACTCATTGGCACCTCCATAAAGCAAATTCTGACTTACCGCATAACTGTACATGATATTGATCTATCACTTTGATAACAGATACATGCACACGCATGTTGCGTCCAGACGTAAACATACCATGATATCTGTATTCATGTATGCATTCCTATATGTCGGTGCTTTATATACACTTGTCAAATGAAACCAAAACATGACCACGCGCAGTCATAAGTTTTTATTGAATAAAATAAGATAATGAGTTCACACCAAAGGTAGAACAAAGCAAGTTTTGATTAATATTGAATAGTCTGGCTTGTTCTTCCCAGTTATAGCAACTGAAAATGTTTCTCCCTAAAATAATGAATATGTACATATAATATACAGTCACTACAAGTTTAAGGGACAAACATACAACAATCTTGGACATATATATCATGTAGAAAGTAAAATCTGAATTCTTAGTAACAATCAAAGATAAAAGAACACTTCAGACAAACTAAAAGTACCAATGAGAAATCCAGTGCACCACATACAGCCTAGCCAAAAAAATTCTTTAAGTCTATAAAAAAACAAAATTCAAAATGGTTTCGTACGCTTCTTGTTCACGCAGATCTGTATATTCTTTTGTCAGAGCTTCAATCTCGTCATCTTGTTGTACAGTATCAGGTTCGTCCCCATCTCCCTCAGATTCCTGTTTGAAAATACAAAGAAATACTATAACTTTTTCATTCATTGCAATTAACAGGTCATGAAAAAGAAAAAAAAATCATCCGACTGTTCAAATTGCATCACAGAAAAGAACAGGAATGTTTACTAAAAATACCACACATAAGGAGTACTCACAATTTCATCACCAAAAATATCTTCAGAATCTGAATGTGTGGCACGAGATCTTTTCCTTTCCATCCCCTCTCCAAGCAACTGCCATTTTTTATCATCTTCACCATAAGCTTCATTCCTGTTACTCTTCTGACCAGAATACTGTGGTCCTTCCAATTTTATGTCTGGCCGTAGCCTCAATCGTCCATCTTCTGGACTAAAATCCATGGAGATCTTTGTCAGGTTTCATTAAGTATCAGCTTTCTAGAAAATATAAGAATATAACAAAGAAAACTGAAATAATCCAATGTTGAAATGCGTACAGAAAACTGATACAGAATGGATGCTATGTGAACATTTGAGTATGGTGTATCTAGCAGAGGAAAGTTACATGCTTCTTGGCCCCATTTCATCATAATAACATCTTTACAAACAGTCTATAGCAAGTCCCAAGTTTTAAGATAAGCTGCTCTTAAAGAATAACTAAAAGGAAGTTAACTCTCATAGTTTCATTTTCCCGAAAAATTTCCTCCTTAGCTAGGTTCCTCCATTTATTCCATTTATTTTACCAGATATCCCCCCTTCCCAAATAAACTTTTTCCATTACTGGTATGGATGAGAATTGGATATAGATCAAATGTGACCCAGAATCGTATCCTTTCCAAACAAAGCACAAGTGCGATGGCATGTGTATCAGATATTGCCCATAAGGGCAATAAGGGGTCAAAGACGAAGCCAGAACACTTGTCAGTTATAAGGAGTGCGGAAATTTGTAATGCTGGAGGCTTACTAGAAGAGATGGTTTTAGGCTGCTGTGTTGCAAAACCATCAACAGATTGATAAGATAAACATTCCATATGTGTTGCCTACAGATTACATTCAAAGGCTAGTACCAATTGAAAATATTTCTTTTCTATGTTCCCGTATTGATAATTGTTAATCTAGAGTTTGTATGTTTTCTATTTTTTTGTATGTACAAATATGGATAGATAAATAGATCAACATTTGATATATTATGGTAAAACCATATGAAAGGTTTCTACTCTATTGTATTCCCTACTCTAATCTGTACTCTATACATGTCAATGCAACTATGGTTTGCATATTCTTGGAGGCTTGCTAAAAGCCTTCCATGATCAGTGTGTCATAGTGAATCGAATTCCAGTTTAACTTGTTTAATGCATAGTTACCAGGAGATGCAGGTTACCAATACAAGTTCAGTGACAGGGACTGGAACACCAATCAAATTAGGGTACACAAGTAAATAAATAAAAAGACGACTATATCATGTATAAATGGAACCACCAGAAATTGGGAGTATGAAGCTGGGGAGATGGTCCATGGTCCTATAATGAAATTTCCTTGCATTTATGTGTTTAAGACTGTCTAGTTGGTGGTTTTAACTGACCAGAATCTAGAATCGGGATTCTGTGCATATGGCCAAAAGATGATTACAATCCAATTTTACAGTCAGGAAAAGGATCCAGGGAGTGAAAATGTGGCAAACTTTTCAGAATAGATACTTATTTCCTCAAGTGATCTAGGAAATACTAAAATTATTTCTACCACATATGGCTTCAAACTTTAATTGATCCTATCATGTTCAAGTAGATCTGAGTGCATTAAAAAGTAGTTTGAGTTCATTATAATTAACAAATTTAAATAATTCCAGTGTTGTTCAGCTCCCTAACTTACAATATACCTGCAGAGATATTTTGAAATTCATATAATTAAAAGATTCATAATTTAACTGACAACGTTAATTAATACCCAAATCCTTAAAATCTAAAAATGGCAAATGTTTCTTCTGTTAAAAAAATAACACTGATGGAAAACAAACCCTTGTTCTCCAACGGCACCATTTTCTCTTCCCTCAATTAGCAGTTTTTGTTTTGGTATGTAGACTTGAGTTTATAGAATTGCTTTGTGTTGAAAATTTATATGGTTTGCTATTTACCAACTAGTCTAAGGTTTGCACTCCACTTAGTTCAATTCTTTTTATTCTTTTAACATTTCTGCTTATTTTAATCCCCATATGCACTCCTGATTTGCTATAGGAATTCAATATGAGTCCAAGTGACCTACTCTGTTCATGAATTTCTTTCTTTCTTTCTTTGCATTAGTTAACACTTCTACAATTCATTTGATTTGAAGTTTGAACAATAAAAGGTAACGCTTATTATTTGACTACATATTCTGTGACAACAGACACATCTTGGATTTTTGGTGTCTGTACATAGGTGGCTGGATGTCTGGGTAACAAGAGAGTAATGCATTCAAGCCTCGACACAAATCTGATATGTGCCAAGAGGTATCAAAAAGACTCAAGGTGGTAATCCCACGACAATCTGAGTCTAAGAACATAGAGATTGACACTTCAAGCCCTTCGTATACTTCCTGGAACATATCAAATCCATTTGCAGATGAGTCTGTGCTAGTTACAATTTTAGTACAAAGCAACTTACAGAGAAGTAAGAATGTCGGTATCTGCCTTATGACCATCTTCACTATCACTTTCATCAAAGAAATATTTTGTTTCCTCCCCAAAGCCTGCATCATCGACTTCATCTTCTGTTCACAATATAGCTTCAACATTAGTACCAAGTAATATTTGTCTGTAGCTTTCATGCAAAATGATACACTGTTTGCCTGTAATGGTAATCCTTCAGCAAGTGGCACAAAAGACACCAGCTCTATGCTATAGGAAACTCCTATGTAAATGAGCTCGGGATAAACATCAAAGTATCAAAACTTTAAAGTTAACATTGAGATTTAAAATTTGATAGCGCGGTAAACCTACAAAACTAATCAAAATAACAAAATCCTTTAAGCAGGTAAGGCTCAGTGCTCAAATGCTAAACCATGCATATTAGGGCACACTAATTGAAAATATGTCTGCAGAAATTATCCAGCAGATTATATGTACTATTCGCCCGTCACGAGACAATTCTGATGACATAGATTACATCTTAACGCAGAAATTCGAACCCCAACACTGTGAATGATAACAAAACCAGTAGTCTCTTCTCTACGTACCAAACAAGAGAGTTTTCCCAACCACATTTGGTGTCGTTTTAATGAATCTACAAACCAAACTATCGCCAAGGGAAACTTATAGCGCAAAGTCCATATTGAAAACGGATGAAGACGCTTACCAGTATTCAATCTCTTGGAAGCCGGCATGTTAGTCTTCAACAATCGATTGAACTGAAACAATTTTGTCTGTAATCTTCTCCCGGGTGCCTGGACACATGAATGAAACCATGAATACATTGATTACCATAACAATTACATTGAACATAATTTCACAATCTTTTCAAAATAAAACAGAGAAACGTTTACTGTAAGGCAAGGCCTCCTCAGGAAAAGACGTGCTAAAGCCTAATGTACGAAAAATTATTAAACCAAAGGCATGGCTTGTTTTTAGTTCTTCTTTCGTTAAATTCTGTGAAAATCAATTACCTATATCTTAAGTTGTTAAAGGAAAAAACAATGTTCATAGATGCAGCTTAAAAAAACAACCTACTCATCAGCATTTTATAAAGTCTCTTCTAGGATTCAAAACGAACTCACACTCTTACAACTGAAAAAACTTGCAGCATTACAATTAACTTTGATTGAAAAAACTGTAATAAGTCTAGCTGTTCACAACGAGGAATAGCCTTGTTATACTTCTATTGATTCCGAAACCCAGTAAACTTAAACCCTTACTTAACTTCCGCTTTTATGGTGTGTGTTTTCAATGGCGGTTCTGTTCGAGGGAAGGAGATGTGTTGAAATCTCCTTCCTCCCCGTGAAATGCAGACTATTTATATACTGGGTTGAATTTGGAAAAAAAAAATAGATATTTCAATATTTATATAGCTTCTGTGGATTGCTAAAAACACGAGAATGAGAAGAACAATTTCCAGACCTTCCTATTTACTGTTTTCTCGGGATGGAACAGTGTTTTCCCACGACTGTGTTATATTTTGCGAGTCCGAAAATAATCTGGTCTCTTTGCTTTTTTAAAAGAATACCCTTAAAGAAATTGACGGTCACCTCTACTTGTCATATAGGTAATTTTGTGAAGTTTTCATCATTTTTAGTATTGGTACTCTTAGAAGGGGCAACGGATCTATTGATTGAAAATTTAAATGTGTAAAATTGAAATCAAATTCAAGAAGAAAAGAAAGCAAACAAACAAATCTTTTTGTGGGGTAGGAGAAAAAGCAACTCATTAAGAGATAATTATTCAGCTTTAAAAACTAGTGTATATATAATTTAATAATAATTTAAATAAAATACATCAAAAGAGATATCTAGTGTAGAATATAGGGAGATTATCTAGTATAATAGTATGATTTTATTTTAATTAGGATTGGGAATCAATAAGGGTTTAATTACAATTACTATTAGGGTTAGGGTTAAAATACAATGAGGGTCTTGATTAAAGTAAGGTTTAGAGTTTGGGTTAGAGTTTGAATAAGGTAAGGGTTCAATTAAGGATCAAAGAGGATTAGGGTTAGTATTAAGATTGGATTAGGGTGTGTACTTGGAGTTAAGGTTATAATTCAATTAAGGTAACTATGTAATTGACGTTTGGGTTAGGATTAAATACATGTTATAGTTTAACAAGGGTTGGGGTTAGAATCAAAGTTAAAGTTTTAGTTCAATTAGAATTAGCATTCACTTATGGTAAGGGTTATTGTTCAATTAGGGTGAGGTTACAATGAGGGTAATGGTTAGGGTTAGGGTTGGATTCATGCTTATGCTCGGGGTTAGAGTTACAAACAATATTAAACTCGGGTAAGGTGATAGTCATGGTTCATTACTCTTTATTAGGTAGCTTCTACGAAAGAGATATTTGTGATTTTACTCTTATATTTCCTTAGTTTTAAGTTTAAATTACTTGCACAATTTCACATCTTGTGGTCTCATGCATGTTAAGATTAAGGTGGCATCTACATTGTAAATCTTATGTCATGGTTATTGTTGGGTCTCAAAACTGCCTATCCCCAAAAGGTGCCAAAGGGGAGAGGGAAGTCTTGGCCAACGAATAGGAATAAAATTCCTCTACTCTTTTGGCCTCGATTATGTCATGGCGAATGTACCAATTTTGACATTTGCCATTGAAACAATCATATTACTAGTCCTCAGAATTCCTTCCTTACTCTAAAACCCACTATATTTACCAAAATGAAATAAAAAGATTCTAAGATAAAAGAAATATTATTATGAGATCAATTCCTTTCACCATTAGGTTATGGAGTCTTCATTTATTAAACCTATATGTACAACTTTGTGAAACAGCTTATACCACCATCAACCATCCAATTCTATTAATGTAACACCATTGTAATTACCACACATAACTAGTTCAATTGAATTTAATTCCCACAAGAGGAAACCAACTGAACAAGAAGAATCAAGACAACAGCTTCATTGTGACTTCTTGATTGTCAAGTCTATGTGCAGAACATACAGTGATTTAACACAAGTCTTAAAATGATCATTGAATTCATGTATCCAATATCACAAAGGACCTAATTTAACGAGTAAAGAATAACACAATTAACACCATCTGAGTAAAGGATCTATTCATTTTATATTTTCTTCAAAAAGATTTTTTGTGCATTTGTCCTCTTCCTTTCTGGTTTACCTCTATTACTATTTATACCTTCTACCAAAAATGGTTGTGGTTTCCTCAAAGAGGAAGTGACAAGCTTCCAACCGTTTCATGTCATTTTCAATAATTACATCAAAACTAACAAAATTCCACAACCCTTCGATCCTATATAAAGAAACGCTTCATCTTCAAAATGCCCACCAATCGTCGAGACGCATATTGTTTTAAATATCTTCAAGCCGGTTCCAATACTCAGCCTATTTCATCCCAAAATCTTCAAAAAGAGCTCGAAGCTCTGCTTTATCTCGTTCCCTCTCAAGTTCCACCATATCACTCTGTTATGTAGCATAGCTAATAGAAAAGTTCCAAGCGGCCGCCATAAGACCACTTGAAATATCAGTTTGTTCTAGTTCATCTTCATCATTCAAGTCAGGTTGCAACACAGGACAAGGATCTTCATTTGATGACCCTTTGATCATTAGCAACCCCATCATTTTTGTTAAACATACTATGACAAATAACCAGTTCTGAAGTCATAATAAAGAATTGTATCAGCATTAATGCGGAGAAATGTTTTGCACAAGACAACTCCTTGGAAATGAAATCCCTGCAGTTATGACTTATCAATTCTTGACATGTCACGCACTTGCCATTGCATTTCATCCCATCGACAGCGTAATGCATTTAATATTACTCTTTTTCATTACAGAGTCCAGGCCTCTATAATATCGAGTGGTCATTTGTTGTCTTATCAATTTAAATTCACACCTTTAAATTTCCAACTGTTGTACTCTATTTGTCAAGGTAATCATGTCTTTACAGTTTCATTGTACCCAACATTTTGGCAGTGTGAAACATAAGCATCGCCATTTCACAATCTTTTAAAAATTACGGCCTACAATTTTGCCTTGTCTTGTTCCTAAAACTTGTTGCTCTGGTAGCTAGCACAACTAGAAAAAGAGTCCCTAGGCAGCGGATATTAAGATTGCTCAAAATATCTTGGTAGTCTTCCTTGATTATGCTACTAACTTTTAAAGAAGAAGCTTTCTTTGTGAATAATGTTTTATCCTTTGGGAATCTTGTGCCAAATCTCTAATCAGATCTTCACACAAATTCATTATTATCTTTGAAATGCAAAGTAATACTCCATAAGCTCCATGTGGCGGTATCATTGTCAAATCGCATAAATGACATAAATAAGGTAGATCATTATCTCGAGTACCACCCGTCATCTCGCAATAAACCCATCGAAACACACAAAGATTCTCATGAAGAAATGGACTGTCCCAAAGTCGCATCTCCCAAAAACACCTTCTATGAAACGACGCCATAATACTAATTTTTTCACTATTTTGCAAATCATGATTTTCATGCTATGCAAAATAGTGCTCAACAACTTTTTTTGATTTTGATCACCGGCCTTTAACAAAATTCACCTATCTCATAATAGCTCTAACAGTGGCTCCTTCTACCGAATGCATATCCCTTGTGGATATGACAAGAATTCATTTTTCTCTAGAAGTAGCAAATATTGTGCCATTTGGTAAAGGATTCTATTGTTACTCCTATGTTGAAAGGTGACCAATGGCCAAAAAAACATATACCCCTGGCTTCCCTCTGTCAAAGATCCTAGGTTCGGACTGCCATTTTTCTGCTTTGCCTTGGTGTTTTTCCTGGTCAGTTCTTGCAGTTTCATGCCTCAACCCTTAAACCCTAGTGGTAGTTTCATTGCAAAATACTAAAACCCTAGGTCTTTTATGACTTTGTTATAAAATGTCATTACCTTTTTCTGGTCACTTAAGTCCTTAAATCCATGTGCCTTTTTATTTCATGATCGAGCGGGGTCTTGTTTATGTCTTATGGCATGTTTCCTAGCCAAGTTATTTTAATTTTTCCTAAGTCTTATCTCCAGATCTCTAGATCAAGACCGAATATTCCTTAGTGTTCAGAGATCTGGCGACTTAAAGTTATCTCTTAATCTCAAGATGATAGGGAATATGCTAGTTCTATTCAGAGATTCGGCGAGGACCGTTGATGCAGATCTGATCGTGTGGTGTACGCTTGATCTATGAATCAACTCAAGGGTTAAAGATATATTCAGTGACTCGACAATTTAGTCTATCTCTAGATCTCCATTGGGAACTCGAGTTTGGCCGACTCAAGTTTGGTTATATTTGGCGATTTGGAGATAGCTTTATCTCTAAATCTCAAAATAGATCAGATTTAAGTCAAAGAATCATGATATTATGTCTCAGTCGTTGATGTTAAGTGGATCATGTGGCTATCTCGTGATCTCATAATGAAATCAAGGTTAAGTCAAGTATTATGAGATTCAAAGATTTTCCTTAGTCGCTAGATCTCTAGATTGATATGAGTTAAAGTTAAGTTTGCCAAGATAAAGTTTGGACCATTGATCAGAGAAGAGATGTGCGGTTGGCGCTAGATCGCCAGATAGGTCAAAGAGTCAAGGGTGGATTCAGCAATTCAGAGAAATGAGGTCAGATGCATGCACGTGTCCAAGTGGCCAATCAGATGTGTGGTTCTCACCGAGTCTCAGAGCTAACTCAAGGTAAATAATATCATCTGGCGGTTTAGATATAAGCTTATCTCAAAATAGAGATATTTGACGAGAGTTAGTATGAATATTGGGTGATTCNGAGATTAAGTCTATCTCTAAATCTTGGAACAGACAAGGGTTAAGTGTCGGGTCATGAAAGATTAAATGTTGTCCGTTGATTGAGTTTAGGATCTGAAGGGTTATCGTTGGATCTCTAAACGTGACTCGAGTTAAAGGATTTATTCAACAACTTGGAGTTTTCCTTATCTCTGAATCTCCAGATCTAATCGTGGTTGAACCAAGTCAAGTGAAGTTACATTGCGAGATTCAGAGATACAAATAGATGAATTGCTTGGGGTTAAGAGGCAAGTTGTGAGTCAAGTACAGTTATGAGTTAGATCAAGCGACGGGCATTAAGCCTTAAAGATAAAGATGCTCGAGATCTAACGTTAAGCCATTACGCTTGGTTGACATGTGGCATTGTTGACGTCATGGTCCTGGGTCTTCAAAGGGAAATTAAAAGGACATCAAGTTTTTAGAGATCTTATGGATGGTGTCTTGCCTTAAGGAAAAAGTGTTCAACAGATAATGTCTGAGGCAACACGATGACGTGTCATCTGTCCTGCCATGTTTTTTTTAGTTTGCATTTTAGTTTATTCTGATCGAATAGCGAGCGCTAAGGCTCATTGATAAAATTGATCGGCATCTAATTGTCAGACCATCGCGCCATTTTTCCATGTGGTCATCTTAGATCTTAGTCAATGTTGAAGGAAGGTAAAGGATGATCTAGTACTATTTGATTCAACAGTTGTCGCTTTTCCTTAAGGAGTGAGATGCAGATATATAATGATAGAGGCAAAGTGACGGATTGACACGTTTCTTGCCTGGTCAAGTGGGACCTAGAGTTTCATGGTCGAGGGTAAAGTAAAGTTCAGGTGAGTTTGTTTGGATTGTATGGTTGGCGTTATCACTCAAAGAAAATATGCATATTGGATAATGATAAAGGCAAAGCAACAGCGAGACACATGTCCAAGTCTGATATCGTGTCTGGGTAACTTAAAGGTGATCGACAACTTCATTTTAAAAATGGAAAAAGATACAATCTCGACCGTTGATAGTGATTTCACACTATCAATAGTCATTAGAGATGGATGTTTGAATATTCAAATGTACACATAGGGTTTTTGGGTCGTGGTGGTGCTCTGGCAAGACACAGTGGTAGATGGATTGATCTAATTGTTTGATTTAATTTATGAGGCCATAGAGGTGACTTGTTTTATGATATTTTGGGCATCTTAAATGTTTCTTAGTGGTGACTTGGGGTTTTGATATGATTCTATAATATGTTATATTTTCTTAACTCTTTGTCTAATCTGGCTTAATAGTGGCTTGATTCCTGAGTCGTAGTGTTGTGTTTTAGGGTTTCCTTTTGCCCTAAGATGGTCTTGACTCGTTGTTTCTTGGGGGGTATAGCTAGGGTTTTTTATTGTGGTTAGAGATGGGAATTTTATGCCACAAGAAGGCTTGTAAGCTCTGCGTGTTGAATTAAGACTATGAGTGGTCCTTTTGGCTCTGATTATTTATGTATTAGAGGTTTTGATAATAATATATGTTTGTAGCTTCATGTAATATGTGAATTCTGATTGAATTGTAATGTCTTTGTTTCAGTTTCTTGTATTCATTTGGATTAGGTGTTAAGGACATTTTAATCCATCACTCTGTAAGGCAGAGGGTCTAATTGATTTAGGGTTTATTTCAGAAAGAATTAAACATCCTTAAAGCAATTTTAGTGAGTGAAGAACTGAAGTGAATTAGATAATTACATTTGCTTCCATGAAGTGTGAATTGAGTATGTAAGGCATAGTCAAGTTCAGTGATCAATTGCAGGTTTTACATTGATTTATGTTGTTGTTAAGAGTCTTTTCATTTAGAGTGACTCCATACCCACTGGATAGGGCACTGGTTTGATGTGTTAGAATTGTGGTTCTCATCCAAAATTATAAAAAATGATTCCATTTACATGTTTTATACTACATCCACCATTCATGCCTGCTTGTGAAGTTATTGAATATCAAGGACAAAAGATAGGTAGTACCCACCTGAGTCTGTGGAGCTCAAAGTGCAGAAGGTTTTAGGACCGTGTTGAATGTTACTTCATCTCCTTGTTGAATCAGTGCATGGTTTTATATAGGAATATACCTGAGTCGTAGGTATACAAAGATCAATAAGAAAAAGTACTAACATAAATGGTGACTCTGTTGGGGACACTTAGCACAAAGGACTTTTGAAGGCTTATCAAATCAAAGTGGAAGTTAACCCATCTACTGGGGGACTAAGAGATAAGTTCATTTCATAAGTTTCCTTAAATATTTACAAAATTTTAGAGGTTAAGTCTCATATTTTAAATCCCAAGTTTGTTTTGGGTCGCGACTCCGAATTTAGTTGATTGGTGTTTTAGATTGAAATTACAGTTATTTTTTAAATCTTGATTGTTTGAAATATAGGCAATATGAGAAACACCAGAGCATATATGAAAGAAAATCCATAAGTTGAGTTAGAGGGTGGGCTCCCAAAGCCTGCTAAAAAAATTGGTCTAAAAGAACAGAGTCCAGTAGTGGAAGTTCTTGGAAGTCTAAGGCTTCAAGTGTAGGTCTACCTTTGGGTGTTGTCCTAAAGGGAAGTGATCCTTCTTCTATAAGCACTGAATCACATGGTTTGGGATTTTTTGACAACATGTTTGATACTCTTGTTCAAGAAGACATATCTCAACAAAAGGTTGTAACTTAGGTTCAGTATAGAAGAGAAAATGAAAAGAAGAATAATAGAGATTTTAGACCTAGAAATTTTTCAAATTTAGAAACTTCTTCCCAAAGTACAAGGAATAACCCTTTTCTTCAAAATGATCCTTATGAACAAGCAATAAATCAAAGGGAAATAGATCTTATAAATCTTGAGGACTCTCCAAATTATGATATTACTTTACCTAATCCTAATATAATTTTTGGAAATAATGATGCCTTGAGAAGACAAATACAAGAACAAATTATATTAAGGCAAAGATTGGAAAAGGAGGAGGAAGAGTTTATGGCAGCTGTAGTTGAGAATGAGGACTTGCAAAGAAGGTTGGCTCAACTCAAGTTGATGAATTAAGGTTTTGATTAGAATTATAAGGGTTTAAATAAGGAGATTTTTGGTGATATGGATGCCAAGAAGGAGTGTATGGAGAAGGAGATATTTTTAAAGAAAATTCAATTGGATTAAGAGCCTTTGATCAGACAATTTGTTGATTGGGAAAATGAAAGGCCTTCAAGGCCTCATGCTTCTTTACAGGAACCTCCTCTGGTTAGTACAAGTAACCTTACATTAGACAAAGACAAACAGAAGGTTACTGGTATACAAATTAATGAGTCCAAAGATTTAGTGAAGGCATCTCAGGGCATGTCTTTACTTGATATAGAGCTAGAAAGAGCCAGAAAAGTAAAAGAAGATATTGCCAAACAATTGGAAAAGGTTGAATTAGATGTTGCTACTGCAAAAATGTAGAAGAAGATTGCCTTCATTTAGTCTACTAGAAATCTTAAGGTAGTCAATACTACTGCTAATACTCAAGGTAGTAGTGGATTAGGTCCAAAGGTGCAAACCATAAATTTGAATACTAATACCATGGGACCTAGTTCATTTCAGGGTGTTGCAAATCAAGGCCAGGGTCTTGGTATGAGTAGCCAAAATTAGGGAGGTGGTTTTCAGAGAAGACCCATGCATTTGGAGACATATAGACAATTATATTTTGATGGTATTCTTGGCCATCCAAATGTCATCCCAAATGAAATAAGGGATAAAATCCTTAAATTTAGTGGAAATAATGTGATAACTACTGAGGAGCATCTAAAGGCTTTCTCTGAAAAAATGAATGACTATGAAATTGAGCATGAGGATATTGTTATGAAGCTATTTGTACAATCCTTAATAGAATGCCAGAGATTGGTATTGTGGCCTTGCTAATGGAAGCATTAGTTCATGGGATGAATTTACACAAAGTTTTAAAGAACAATATGGTGATCAAGTAAATTTTGGCTATGTGTTGAACGAATTAAACAATGTCAAGAAGTTTCAAAATGAAAACTATAACTGAATTCAATAGCAGATTCCAGAAGGCCATGCATAAACTATTCCAAGTGCTGAGGTTGGATGAAAAATGTTTGTCTTACTATATATTGCAATGCATTGAGTAGTAAGATTGCCTACCTTGTGAGGGATAAGAATCCCAATACTTTAAGAGATGCTTTCAAGATGGAAATAAAAATAGAAAGTAATAGAAGGGCATCAGGTAAACTTGGGAAGAGAGATGATGGAAGGTTGTGGAAAGACCCTAAGGGTCAATCTAGTAAGTTTCCCAAGGAAGAAGTTAAAACTGATAAAGTTGACAAACTAGTCATTGCAATCAAGGACCTAACTGCTAAGGTGGATAAAAATGAGAGAGGATTTTAGAATAACAGACAACAAAATCAAAGGTCTAATAAGCCTTATAGATTGTAGGACATGCCCTATAAAATAAACAGGAAGTCCATGGTAAACCTCTTTCAGAGGGACCAAGTAATATAAATAATAAAGGTACTCCTGATCCTTTGAAGATAAATAATGTACATAATGTAGAGAATGTTTCCTGGTGTGTGCACTTCAATATGCCACATTCTCCTTTTGAGTGTGTTGTTGCGCAAGCTTTGGTGGGGCCTACTGAGGATAAGGATGAGCAAAGTGATCAAGAGGAGGGGAGACCTAAAGTTAACATGTTCATGACATATGCTGAAGAGGGGGGAGATGAACCATATGATGTTATGCATCATATTATAAATTTTTCCAATGCAAAGGATGAACATGTTCAGTTAAGAAGACCTAGTGATGAAGAGGTGAGGTCTCTCACTGTTGTTGCAATTGCTCAAGCTAGGAGTTCTTACAATTCAAGAAATAGAAAAGTAGATAGGGATCAGGGAAATCCTAGTTCATTTTTTATGAAGGAAGGCTCTATTGAACCCCCAATTCAAAAGAAGGATAATATTCAAGACAAAAGTAGGGATACCCTCATTATTGATCAAGGAATGGAAAAATCCAAGGAGAGAAAAGGTAAGATTTCTAGTGGGAATGTCTTGAGTTTTCCTACTTTTGACCTAAAACATACATTATCTCAAATGAAGGTGTCAGTGCCTTTGGTTGAGATGTTGAAAATGAAGGAGCATACAGAGGTTATTTTCTCTTTGCTCAAAGATATAAATGATGATATTGCTCCTACTAAAAATATTCTCAAGAAAAAGGGAGATGAGGAGGAGCAAGAGGCTCCTAGAATCTATGTGGGGAACATTATTACTCAAGAGCCTTCTCATATTGATCCATTTTATGTAACGTTGCTGGTGAATAACCAATTAATAAGAAATTGTATGATAGATTCTGGTGCAGCAACAAATGTAATGCCTAATGGTGTTATGAAGGAATTGGGCTTAAAAGTTGACATATCTTTTAGAAGATGTTTTTCTATGGATAACAAAGAGGTACCTATGGTAGGAACCTTAAAAGGCATTGAAGTGAAGATTGTTGGTTTTCCTGAGGCTACCTTCAAAATGGATGTGGTTGTGGTTGATACACCACCACATTATGGTATGTTGTTGTCTAGACAGTGGGTAGCAACAGTAGGAGGGCACTTACAATTGGACCTGTCATATGCTACAATCCCTATTGATGGGAGTGATGTCAAACTGTATAGGGAGCCACGAGCTCCAGTGATAATTGAAAGGAGAGTTCCCAAGGGTCTCAATTGTTTTGTTGATGTTGATATGGAAAATTTTAGGATTGAGCAAGATGGGTCCAAAGTTGAAAATCAAGACCCAATTGTGAAGGAGTCACAATCACATCAAGATGAGATATGGAAGATGTCCTTTGATGGTGCATGCTCCAAGGAAGGATCTGGAGCTGGTATTGTTTTTATATCTACATCAAGTACTACATTTAAATATTCTTACCTTTTAGCTTTTCAATGCACAAATAATACTGTAGAATATGAGGCATTGTTATTGGGCTTAGAGGTTTCCATTAAGCATGGAATAATGTTATTAAGAGTATTTGGGGAATTTGAGTTAGTAGTCTCCCAAATTAGGTCCCTATATGCTGCTAAAAATGATAGATTGAAATTGTACAAGCATGCAATATGGGATAAAATTGAGTTTTTTTATGCTTTCCAAATAGAATGGATAGAGAGATCCAAGAACATTATGGCTGATTTCTTAGCAAATGTAGCCATAATAAATAATGATATAACTTTGGTTGGAATCTATACTATTGAAACCAAGATCAGGCCTGCAATCCTGACAATGTATACAATTGGCAAGTATTTGAGGATGACAGTGATATTCTCAGGTTTATTCAATGTATTGATGATTATGAGGGCCAGAGAATTGACTGTAATGCTTTGATTGAAATTAAAGATGACAAACAAACTGTTTTTGGGACTGAGGTTGTTTAGTTGCCAACAAATGTTATACCTAAGGGTTTAGTTCAACTTGAAGGCATCTTCAGTGACAATGATGGTCACTTGCTTAAGATATATGATGTCAAAATGGACAGTGTTGAAGGGGTAAATTTAGGGTCAAAGGTTGTCCCTAAAATGGTATATATAGGAAATAATTTAGCCCCTCACATCAGGGAAAATTTGACCAGTTTATTAAAGAGATACAAGCATGTTTTTGCTTGGTCCTATGAGGATCTTAAAGCCTATAGAGAGGACTTGTTTTAGCATGAGATTCCTCTAAGGCTTGATGTGAAACCTTTTAGACAAAAGCAAAGACCCGTCAATCCTTTGATGACATAAAAAATGCAGGAAGAATTGATGAAACTCAGGGAAGCCCAAATAATAAAACCAATCAAACATTTATCATGGGTCTCAAATCTTGTGCCAGTGAGGAAAAAGAATGGATATATCAGGCTTTTTAGGATTAAGTAATGTGTGCTAAAATGTTGACACACTTCTATGAATCATTCCATCCAAGGTTGCTCAATAATGAGACCTCAAATATCGATCCATAACTCTCTAGTCATGGAGTGCAAAGGTGTGAAATGGAGGCCCTCAGATTAACCTAGTTAGTGCTTATGCAAGTACACCATGAAATGAGAGATTCGAATGCATGAAAATGAAATCTACTCTATATGATAACAATGCATGAAAAGAAATTAATCTAGATGATAACAATGCATGATTATTCTATGAAAAGAAATACAAATGCAAGTTTAATCTATGAAAATAAACATGAATCTAATCTACATTAGTAGCCATAGATGTAAGAAGAAGAAGACAAGAAGAGAGAAGTTGCAATATCCAAGCTTGAGTGCTCAAATCCTCCTCCAAAATTGCTCTCCAAACATGTAGCATAACAATACTATGAAAACCTAATATGAAAATGAGAAGGGGAGATTTCCTTATAAAGAAAAGTGAACGGTTGAGATTAAGAGGCAAAAATCAAAGGCTATGATTAAGAGGCAAAAATCCGCCACTTAGGAGGATGTGAAGAAAAAGGGATTTTTATTTAATTTTCATTTAATTTATTTCCTTTTTCATCAAATAAAGTGCTTTTAAGTGAGGATTTTTATTTATTTAATTAAAAGAGGGGTTTTCTTTCAATTAAATAAATTAGAAGAATTTTATTTAATTAAATAGGGGAAATTGAATTTAATTAAATAAGAGGAATTTTTATTTAATTAAAAGGGAGAAATTTACTTTAATTAAATAAGATAAATTTTATTCAATTAAAAGGAAAATTAAATCTTTTAATTAAACAAGATAAATTTTATTTAATTAAAAAGAAAATTAAATCTTTTAATTAGATAAAAATGAACAAACCTTAGGAAATATTGAAATAATTGAATAATTGAATTAATTACAATTTGATCAAGAAAATTGATTTGAATTGAAAATATTCCAAAGCATTGATTCAAAAAATTTGATAAATTGATAAAATGATAAATAGGGTCCAAAGTCTAGGCGACCATTTTAGGGTGCATACATTTGCCCCTCTTTGACAAATGTGTGGTCGACTCAGGAACACATGTAGTCAAAGAATGCAGTTGAAGTGTGAGGTCGACTTGGGATCATAAAAAAACCCAGATGTGTGATCGATTTGGGAACACATCAAGACAAAAATAAGCACAATTGAAAAAAGACAAGGTCAACACCGAAATAAGTTATTGACATGTCAGAGATAAGAATCTCAAGCAAGATTGATATAATTGATAAAGCTGAATCAAAGATTGAAGTTTGATAGGTACTGCCCCCTCGTGATCGAAATCAAAATGAGATAGAAGAGAAACAACAAATTGATAAATTTGATCAAATCGAACTAAAGATAAGGTTCTTGATGTAAGATGAAAGATATAAAGATCACAGAACCAAGGCAGATCATTAAGCATGAAATATTATGCCCCAAGGTTGAATTAGAAGAAGAAGAAGAAGAAGAAGAAGAAGAAGAAGTGGGGTGAAAGCGAATGGTGTAAGGAAACTCAGGTGCGGAAACAGCTTCCTACGCTAATCTCTATAGGAAAGATTGTGCAAATTCTTTTAAATCCTTACAATTTCAGATTCGTTAACTACTTTAACAAAGATATTGCAACCACATACCATGCATAAAGAAAATAGAGAATGACACAATGATATACCCTGGGGAAAACCTTTTGGTAAAAAACCCCAGCACTCCAAAACCTGCACAATGTATTGATCAAAACTATTACAGCTTACAATACACTTGCAATGCAAGTTCTTTCAGAAGATTTCAAAAAACCCTTGAAGACAAATCACGGTAGCATAAAATGTTCCAACAATACACTCGCATCACATCTCTTCGCAACCCTAACAAACGCTTATATCATGCGCTTCACTTTTTAGGGCTACTCCAAAAGATAACC
>MU227494.1:3865400-3886933 GCA_018584345.1 Thuja plicata | reverse complement strand
GGGTTCATGTGAACCACTACTCATGAATTATGGGTCAATGAGTTTGACTCAAAAACTACACAGTTGAATCCTGATAGCAATATCACAATTTGACTTACTGTGGAAAAATATCTCCTACTTATCAATTCATTTTTGTTTGTAACATTTCTAATATCAAGAAGGAAACTATACTTTCTTATAGTTGAGAATTTCTTATTATATAATTCTTTTTCCAAAGTAGTTTTTCTAGATCCACCCATACCCCAAATTCCCACAATCTAAAAATTGGCAAAAGTTTTTCCTTCACTAATTGTCATTTCAAAGTCTGCTAAAATTTCTTGAAGACCCACAGGATGTGTTTTTGCCTCTAATGGTACTATTTTCACTACTTTTAATACACGATTCACGATATTCTTCAACATCCTTTGCTCCTCTCTAAACAAGAAATAGGGTTTTGCAAAGAGAAAAATGAATGATGATTATAAACAGTGATGATAGTCAAGATAAAGCATATACAAAATAGGAAAATAGTGTATGAAATGAAATGTATGTTAAAAAATGTATGAAGAGATAATTTGTTACTTACTCGTCAGTATTGACACTTTCGCCCTTATAAAAAAGAGACATTGTGTAGTGTCATTTTCCAATGCTCAAGCTTGTCTATGCTATATCAACCCTTCTCTTCATGATCCAAAAATGAAGCCACATAAATGCCTTTCCACAATATTGTCAAGTTGAACATTGTAAAAACTAGGAATAATAGGTGTGCTAGTCTTAAGCATAAAAGATAGCTCATCAAGGCACTAAGGCGATTGTGCATATATGGGAAGCACTAGGCTTTAGGAAAGAAATACCCCAAGAGAAGATCATGGTAATCAAGAAAGACATTGAGACTCTTTGAATGGAGAGAATTGTAGATATCTTTGGATAGCTTGTGTTTTACATTGGGTCCATGATGATTGATAAAAACATCATAGTGAAGCCTCTGTAATGATGATTAGCAGACTTAGATGCATATGCAGATGGAAATGAGGGAGAAAGCCCATCAAAAAAATTTACAATCTCAATCTCTGGTTGATGTGAAGTAGAGCCATGTAATATGATTCAATTGAACACAAAAATAGAGAAAAGCAATGGAAGCAGTGGATGCCAAGTACTAAGGAAAAATATCTTCGAACAATAGATGAGAAAATAGGTGGAAGATGTGGTCTGTGTTGAAGAATACAACTCAATTATTTGTTTCCATGTGTCGGCTGTAAAGTTGAGATAAGGATCACCACCAACATAACAATAAGTTTTTTTTTGTAATATTTTAATTTCTTTCTAATTTTAAAATATAAAAGCTTGGGTGAAGCTCAAAGAATGTGAACAGCTTATCTAGAGATGTTATTTTGAATATATTTTGGTGGAAGACATGGTCAATGTGCATACATGGTCAATTTGTATGGATTAGGCCTATGTGCATACATGGTCAATTTGTTGGAGAGATAGAAAGGTAAGGTGTACTCATGGGTGGGATGCACACTCCAACAAGATTGTTCATAAGAATGGGTTATTGATGCACGATCCCTTTGTACATGGTCTTCTTGTGTGGCCACTTCTTGGGGTCACTTTGGTGCAGAGTGCACACAACCAAAGTGTGATTTGCCCCTCCTCTGTTAATTGGGTAAAACAGTGCATGGATTGCAATGTATAAATATTGCCAATAAAGTGCAGAGGAAGGGTGTTGCAATAAAATAGAATTACAGTGAAACACAAGTGGTTATGGAATAAAATTTCCTATCATTATACCCTGATAAATATAAAAAATACAATGAGTCAGTTTGTGTATGGTCTCAGCCATCCTACTAGATAGACATTGTGAGTATGGGATCAATAAACACACAATAAGTACGTGTGGTAAGCTTAAACATAGATAGGTTAAATCTGTGATAAATAAGTACAGTGAAACAATGTTGGTTGGCCTAAACCATTCTAGCAATGAGTCGACCTATGAATAATTGTAGCATGTACACAATGTTCTGCACTATGTTGGAATTGTAGCATGTGCACATTTTGTAATTGCAAAAATGTGTAATTGCTACAATTACAACTTGTTTTTATCCCTGCCCCTCAAATTTTGGGCGTGAACAGATTGCAATGTATAAACATTGCCAATACAGTGCAGAGGAAGGGTGTTGCAATAAAACAAAATTACAGTGAAACACAAGTGGTTATGGAATAAAATTTCCTATCATTATACCCTGATAAATATAACAAAATACAATGAGTCAGTTTGTGTATGGTCTCAGCCATCCTACCTGATAGACAGTGTGAGTATGGGATCAATAAACACACAATAAGTATGTGTGGTAAGCTTAAACATAGATAGATTAAATTTGTGATAAATAAGTACAATGAAACAATGTCGGTTGGCCTAAACCATTCTAGCAATGAGTCGACCTATGAATATGAGCCAAAGAGATATGTGTAGGTGTAGATGTGAGTACAACACATCTAAAGACATACATACACACATACTTATCTATATACAACAAACATGCACATGTATCTTGCAGAGGAAGGATATTGTAATCAAGAAAACGTACAATGAGATTCAATATGGGTATGTTGACATACAAAATGTGTACATGCTACAATTCCAACATACTCCTTCTCGGGTAGACTGCAACATTGCACGCCCTTTCAATACCAAAGTGGTATATATGGGATCAAGACAATTATTATCGACCTTTTGATCATCCAATACTCTATTCACAAACCCCCAAGCCAAAAAATAACAAATATCCTAATCCTGCATCTTTAGACTTTCACACAATGTACTAGTCTAGGTGATCAAACTAAACCAGAATCAGTTGGAATGGTCTATATATGGGTACTTAGAACAAATGTTTCCACTTAGGAAGTTTCTATGGTCTTCAAATCCCTCATTTCATCCAACAACTTGATCCCACACAGTTTTGTGTGCTGCTGCAATCGAGTTTCATCTTGTCTGGTTGAATACATACGAAATATTCAACCTAGGGCATCATTGTTGAAGAAAACACTAACCTTCCCGACTCTGAGCTTTTGAAATCTTACAAAGCATTGCCTTAACTCACCTTCCACACAGTGACATTGAATCCCAACGGTGAAAATATGAGTTAGGGCCACATGTTCCAACCCGACCTCAATTCTTGTGGTCCTCTAACCTGCAGGCACAAAACTTCCTCTAACTCGAGCAAATGGAAACCAAATCACCTCAAATCAAATGCAAATGAAATCTAACTCATCAATGAAGATTATGCAATTACTGGTTCAACAGTTGGAATATGTCATCATTGTTGCCTCTTACATCTGTATCATTGCTTTTCGTATCTATGATGGCATTGACTAATTCAATATGGACTGCAATTTATGTTATCACACATCACAATCTTGGTTATTATTCTATGTGTATATGAAAAGAAGAGTGTATGAGCTACATTTACAAAACATTAATAATCTCAATAGTTTCTCCTAGTAAAAAATCTGATAATGAATACCTGGGCTTGATAATGAAAGATCTTGTATTAAAAATATGCGCAGTCGCAACTCACAACAGCAGCAGGAACAGACAATGAAGGTTCCCTCACAACTCGCAGCAACAACAGGAACATGCAATGAAGCAAGGAGACCCCAACAACAGCTCAAACCTAAAAAATGGGGCTCGTTTTGCAAACCCTGAAATCAGAATCGGAAGACTGCGGACTTGACAAACACCATAAAATGGAGTTAAATAAACCTAAAACCCAAATTTTATTTCTAATTCCACCTATTTGGTGGGAAGATGGTACCGCCCATTTTTGGGTCAAAATCGGGTTTCATCCGCCAAAACCGGATATGCATCTTTGGCAACCAAATGGTGGATTTGAGGCAAAATTGGAAGTCTCGTACCCAATTTCGGTCCAATTCTGCCAAACAAACAGGGCCTTATCATGTGGCCACCAGCTCTACTGCTAAAAATGTTGAACACGAGCTTCTAAACTAACTTAGCAGTCACATAAGAACCTACCCTTAATAATGTTATTGAAAAAAAAATTTGATGATAAATTTTGAAATTTTATTACCAAAAAACACTTCAAAAAGAAGAACTTAGTAATATAATTATGTCTCGTGTTAAATTGAATATGCACAAATCTACCAATTGAACATATCCAATTCAAGTGATCTAACATAATATTCTAAATACGTAAGCATCTAGACAACTACTTTTGTAGATTAAATCAACAGAAACACAGATACCTCAAAGTAGCATCTATGGACATATTTTATATAGTTTGCTCGATATTCTACAACCACTAATGAATGATCATATATTGTCTGGTTTGTACAAGGTCGAAGATAGAAAATGGTTCACCGTTGTCCTCCAAATATGTCCTCATTTGGGCTTTCTCAAATCCCAATTCTCTCCAAGACGATTAAATTGACCAGAGCACGAAAAATTTCTGAAGACAACGATTCGAATGAGTGTCCTTATTATTATCTTTGTAGATCATAAATTCTTTCCATATCCAAGCCTCAATTAATCAACTTGCTTCAGAAAATATCTTAACAATATTCATTTCGACAATAAGGCTTAATCTTTTCTTCTAAACTTTGTATTATGACTGTTTAAAATATACTATTATGCATTCATTTTCACTATGATACTCGTTGTCTGTATACAACGCTTTAATGCGATACTATCAAAATTGTGCTACTCGTTTTTTCATGGAACTGCTGCTCCCTTCCCAATCTTTCATTTATTTTCTCATCAAGTTATTGACTACATATAGATGCATATGCAGAGGTCGATCCATTATTTTGTTCCTACGCATATGTTTTCCACGAGTATATGTTATAGTAAGAATTATATATTTATTTATTTTTAAAAAAGTGGGCAAGTCTCAAATTTTATTAATATAAAATAAAGTATTCACAATTGCCTGGTTTAGGTGGGTATATCGGTGGGAAATAATCATAAGGAAACTCCCAGTTGTAGCCCGTGTAACAAAAAATGAGTCCTAGGAACTACCCCATCCCCCACCCAAAGAACCTACCCGAGATTTTTGAAATTATATAAAATGAAGAAGATATACATCATATTACCCACCCAACCCACATACATCTGGAAAATGATACCTAGGAGAGAAGAGGGATGAAGAAGAGGGGTCAGACGGAGAAGAAGATATCCTTGATGTCGAGGGCATGTCCAGGTGCCTATCATCCATCACCATCAATGGAGAAGAAGCTGACTCTGTGGCCTCGTCCATGCAATCTGGTGTGTCCACGAGCAAAGGTAACTGGTACTCAGGTCCTAGCTTTGCAATGCGTAAGGGAGGCATTGGGATGATGTCATCTCCAATACATCCATCCCGATGCACAATGATAATATGGATAACCAGGTAGTCAGACAATAAAGGTTTGTAGACAAAGGGGTCGGCTGTACCAATCAACCGGGCATACTCTTGCACTAAAAAAAAAGTCCGCCATCCTGCAATGCATTCTAAATAACCAAAAGAGATCTCTGTAACAAGTATTTGCTGAAAAAAGACAAGTCTGCTATAGGAAAAGAGCCTAGATGGATATCATATGAATGTAAAAATCTAAATAATAGGTCTTCATCATATGCATCTTCAACCAATATTCTTTTTAGAAAAACAAAAAACAAAATTAGGATCTTGAGAAATATCCATTAAAACCGTTGAGAATCTTGAAAACACTTGTGAAGGCAAAGCATCTACATTATCCTTCAACCAATCAACACCGAAGAGAGTACAAAATGCAACATCAATGTGAGGACAGGTAATGATGAACAACTTTTTCAGTTTTTCTATTTCATATGGGGCAGAGTCCCTTTCTTCAATTATAGTAAGATTGCTAAATAGGATTTTGATGTGTGTTATTTAGTGATTTTGAAAATCAGAAGAATTTTGAAAGATAAGAGGCCGTAATGAAATGCAAGGAATTCTAAATTAAACTACGGGTATTAAGTTGGTATTTTTTAAACTTATTTTTATATTTCAATTATAAATTAAACTATCATATTTATTTTCTAAATGTCTATTTTATTACTTATATATATATATAAAATTTTAATTTGATTATAATTATGAGCATTCAAAATCTCAAAATGCTATAAGAGTAGACAAATAGAGGGCTATCTTCCCATAAGTCACCTTTTCAAAAGCATGGCGTTGTTTATAATTTCACTTGCTTTAATGCTAGCAAGATTCTAACAAATGAGGTTGTGGCTCTCATGCACATTTAGAAAATAATGTGAAAACAATTCTTACCCAACAATTATTATACTACACTAACTTCCATCAACATGGAATGAGCACAAGTGATAGTACAAGAAGCGTGGATAACAACTCATTTATATGAAAAATGAACCATGTCTTAAATAGGTGACAAAGGATCACGATGACATAACTCATAATATGACAACGTCTCATCTTAAAGATTGCAATAGAAGACATCGTGTTGAAAGTAGCAAAATTACGATACATGGCATGATAATTTCTATCTTGATAATATGAGATAGGAGGATGTTCATATATGGAGATGAGAGGAAATTTTATTAGGAAATTCAATTGATAAGTACAAGGAATTTAATGGTCATTCAAGAAAAGAAGATAAAGTGTTAAAAAATAGGACATTTTATTAAATGTTTCTGGCAAATTGGTTTAGGCTTCAAATTCAATTAGGTTTAAGGTTGGAGTTAAGGGTAAAGTTACTATTCAATTTAGATTGAATTAGGGATAGGGTTCAATTTGGGTTACCTTTTAGGTTGATAAGTGTATAATTATAATTACATTTCAATTAAGATTATGGTTCAATTAGAGATCAATAATAGATAGTATTATGATTATAATTTAAGTAACATATTGAATCTAAATTAAGGCTCGCTAATGCTTTAATTTAAGTGAAATAAATAAATAAATAAAAATAAAATACACTCTCAAGTAACATCTTCTACATCTAATTTTCTAAATATAAATATAAACACATAAAAAGGAGAAAAGAAGGTTGCGTTTACTTGGTAGTGAAGCACCGTGTTTACCTAGTTGTGATGAGGACAACTTCCCAACAATTGTTCCATCTAGACCGGTAGGACTTATTATTAAACAATTTCATAATTTCATGCCATATGTTGGCCCACAAAGCATATATTGTGAGCGGTCTTGAAATAAAAAATGGTGACTTAACATTGGCCCGAACTCTTTGCATGTTCACTCGACGAATACAATATGCAAACATGCAATTTTTTTGGACCTAGAATTACATAATGAGTGATTATTTTTCTTCTTCTTCTTCTTCTCCCCTCCTTTGATTACAAATTCCAGTGAGAAGACACCAAAAAAATCATTACAGATAAAATTATATATCTTCGAAGAAATACATTATCATGTTATTGGTGATATTCTTGTTGATACATGGCAACTCAATATAACCTATGTATAAATGTATTTTTAGTGTATAAACATCTAAATTCAAATTATTATGCTTAATAAAGAGCCTCTCTATAGATGACAAATGGATTATTCATACATACTTTGAGTTGCGTCATCTTACTCGTTATTTCTTCTTTGAATAGATTTCTAAAATACTCGGTATATTATATTTATTGAACATTTGAAAGAAATACATTTAGTGAAGATCAACGCATAAAATTTGTTCACTTAGGAAAAATTATCAACGTTCTACAAGTTTCATATGAGCTTGTTAGAAAGTTGAGTCATTTTACTTGAGATACCTATGCATTAACCATGGAAAGGAAGATCCATATGAAGACAAAGTATATCTTTGATAGGTGTAATTGATTATTTTCACAATAAGATCATGAGAGGAGGATACAACAAGTGAATAATAAAGAGCCTCACAATGAAAAAATTAGTCATGAACCAAGGCAAGAGACAAAAGAAACTAAAGTGGCTAAAAAAACTAATTTCATATTCAAAGGACTACTTGGATGGAAAAAAATGTTCTAGTTCATCAACTGCCAAACATTTCTCCACAATCATAATTAAAGTATCAAGAAAGACATGTCAATTTAATCATCAAAGGATGATGTGTTTGTGCAAACTATAAAGGATTATCACAAGAAACACTTAATAGAAAATGAAATTCAAAACATGCAAAAGATTTGATCAATTCAAAGAACTATATGATGATATAAATTCTATGATGATTATCATCCTAGAATTCCATTCAACAAGACATAAGATTCTTATATGCATATATTCCTTGTTTTTATTTTTATCTTTTAGATTATTGCTTTGGTATTTTTTCTTACACCGTGTTTGTTGTGTTTGAAACACTCATTTCACATTCTATACAATGTTTTATGGTTTCCTTTTCCCACTTGGTGGACTTCCTTTTCACTTGATATATCTATTATTATATTCATTTACACAACCGTTTCTTATTGTTAAGCTCTTACGCTTGCACGTACTTACCACGCTTTTATTTCACTCTTGTTTCTTTCTACTTTTTATACACCTTATATGATTCACTTCCCATTATATCTACTTATGTTCCTTACTTATCCACTTATTATTCTCATACTTGCCTATTTACCTCATAAGTTCCATATCATATTTAATCATCAACCAATGCTTATGCTAACCATATATCGATTGCATGCCTTTAACATGCTTATCTACCACCTTATTTTTGCACACGTTCAAGTCATTATCTCATGCTTAGATTTCTCCTATTCCATTTAATTATTGCTTACATAGATTTATATTTCCATGTTGTGCCCATTCCCACATCTTTCTACTACATGGGCGAGCATCGTGTCTCCTCCAATGCTATGTACGCACCTTCATTTTCCTATTATGATTCTAGAGCTATTTTATTTGATTGGGAGCATTTTTTACATTAATTTTTCATGTACTATAAATGCTTTATGCTCTCATATTCTTCCATTAATTTTTCATGTACTATTTCTCTCTCTTCAAATTTCTCAAGCGCATGTTTTATGAACCAATTGAAAGGTGTGAATTACTTGTCACTATCGTTACTACATAGAAACTCTTAATCATAGCTAAATGGACCTTGATAATGTGACATAGCAATGCCAATAGTGACCCCACATTAGGTAGAGTATCACCACAACACTTTCTATGTACAAGAAGAAATTTCCTAACTCTACAACTTATTCTTTTACCTAGTTACTTAAATCAAGTTTGAAGTTTGTAGTTTGCATCTATTTCACTTAAGAAACAAAAGTTGTTGAATTGTACACATGTATTTCCCATGGGCTAAGCTCCAGACAAAACTCAGCAAAGACAAAAAAATGTCAAACTTTTTTATTTTTTTCAAATTCGTGAAAACACAGTGATTTTTTTGCATTTTTTTTTGTGGTTTTCGATCGTAAAATATGCAGATTAGATACTAAAAATTTCGCAAAAATCTGTTAAGTTTTCTGGTTTTTGAAATTTGATCAATGGTACATTTTATAGGGAACTTAGCCGCGTACTTCCAAATTCTCATAGAATGTTCCTACAAAAGAGAATGAACACTGATATTCTATTTCAAACAGACTACACTGCTCATTTATTTTGAAATACATGTTCATGTAAGATTCACATACACCTTCAAAGCAAAAGAATATCTTCATATGATAACATGTGAAGCTACGTGTGTACAAGTATGTGTATAGACATGTGTAGCATATCATTACGTTTAACATTAAAATAATCAATTAAATTACAGCATAAGTTCAAACAAAAAACAGACCCATTATATGGACGATTAACATATCGATCCAGGCTTAGAAAGTTGAAAATTGTAATCTTATTTTTACACACGACTGTGCAGATCACGTGAAATTGATTTATTATTAACAATCTGGGTGCATTTTTATTGTCCTCAACGATGATGGTGATGACCATGGTGTTTATGGTGAGGCTCATACTTGTTTCCCTCATGGTGTTCATACACAGCGTAGCCCACCGCCCCAACGGCCGCCGCCCCCGCTATTTCCGCCTCCATTTTATGTCTCCCTGCATGTTGTGGATCCACTTTCGCCTCATGCCCTTCGTACTGCCATTATTCCACATCATACAATTAATCCACAACCATCTATTTTATCATATTTGGATCATAGATTACATCATATTTGAGACTTACCAAGGCAAAGACACCTGCTGCTACAGCTCCCACCTCCGCCATATGCTCTCGGTTCTTGTGCTTCTTCGCCTCTTCCTCTGCATATTGATATTGCTGGACCTCTGATGAAGGGTAAGCCCCAGACACTTGATAATAAGCCCCTGGTGCTTGAGGATAGGCCCCTGTTGGTGGTGGAGGAGCATATGGGTAAGCCCCTGGTGCTTGAGGATAGGCCCCTGTTGGTGGTGGAGGAGCATATGGATAAGCCCCCGGTGCTTGAGGATAAGCCCCTGGTTGTGGTGGGGGTGGGGCATACGGGTAGCCCCCTTCTTGATAGCCAGGGGCATACGGGTAGCCCCCTTCTTGGTGGCCATGGTGGTGGTGGTTATGGTGGTGGTGGCTCATCTCTTCTTCTTATTAGAAACCTTTCTAAAGAATAGAATTGAGCAAGGAAAGCTCTGTAATGAATAGAATTGGCCTAGAAAATGTAATGAAGCGAGTCTGAGATGAGTGGGCATTTTATAAGAAAAGAGAGATTTTGGGTATATGTAGGCCATGTTTACTTGGTAACGAAACACCAGCCAATGATGTGTAGTCGTCTTCAATCAAGAGAGTGTGACCTCCTTGCATTTGTACAATCTAAACAGGTATACTTGTAATGGTTTATCTAGTTGTCTTGAATTGAAAATGGAGTGTGACGTCCATGTGGTTGTACAATCCAGACCGGTAATACTTGATATTTCATAGTTCTACGTCATTGTGGTTTGGTCAATGACTGAGTTCACTTTGGCGAGAATTGTATGTGGCTTACGTCAGATATGCATTGCCAACGTTCTATTGTATCTGGTTTAGCTGGTGCAACTTTCATTACTTACAGAAACGTTCTTAAAAGACTTTAATTTATTAGATGAACACATGGGGAACCCTCATCTCTTCATATAAAAACTTAGGTCCGTTGGGATGCTGGAATATCAAATGTTGCATATGGTCAATTTTGGAAGATGTTACACTTCTGGAAGATACATATCCTAGAAATGATTTTCGGAATATGGGCCGGATCCGTTTGATTCACCCGAAAGATGAGTGAGAAGATGCATAAATAATTTTAATTGTTTATTTCTTAGTTTATTTTGAATACGGTGTGTATGTGTGTATACACACACACATATGTGTATATATACATGTGTGTATATACACACACATACACACATTTGTGTATATATACATATTTACACATATACACATATACACACATATGTGTGTGTATATATACACACGTGTGTATATATACACAAATACACACATTTGTGTATATACACATATACACACATTTGTTTATATATACACATATACACACATACACACATACAATACACATTTACACATCTATCATGTCATGGATCCGACGAGATATTAAATTTGCTTTTGTAAAAAATGGAATTGGAATTGAAATTCCAATTCAACCTATTTAGGTGGAAGATTGATATGCCCATTTTGGGGCAAAATGGAAATTTTGTAATTCCAATTCCATTTTTATTCATGGACCCAAGCATGAAATTTGACATTATCTGGAATTAGATAATGTCAATTCTAGTCTAATTCCAGCCCCGGGTAAGGAATTGTTCACAGGTTTCTATTTGAAGAGTTAAGGGTTCATGGAGTGGTGATGATATAAATAATTTTATTTTAATTTAATATGAGATGTATTTGTTCACTTTTGATTGTTCTTTAGTTTAGTTTGTGTGTTAGTAAAAATAAAGATTGTGAAATTGAAAAAAGTATTAGTTGAGTAAAATATTCAGAGTTTAATTAATTTAAGATTATTATAATGTAGATGTGTCTTTAGTTTATTGGTGAAGTTGAAAGGTTCTTAATTAGCCCACCATGGATCAAGTCTTGATGAGTGTAAGGTTTTGACATCATAAATGTGATAAATCAACCTCAATTCTTGTTATATTTTTGTAAGCAAGTATTTATTTTTTACCATTATTATTGAAAGGATTTTTTTTTCAAATGTCAAAATGGCATGATGCTATCAGCTATATAAAGAATTCAAATATAGAATTATAACTAAATAAATTAGTTTGACTGTAAACCTTACATGTTTTAAAACTAATAATTACTTAATTCGCAAAGTTGATATCTTTTATAATTCAAGTATAGAGTTGTAGAATACAAACTAATGCTTTATTGTTTTTGTAGGCAAGATAACTCACAACTCATAAATGAATTATAACTTTATTATTGATCATGGATTATTTTGAAAATGAGAATCCTTTGTTGGTGTTTACCATTAATAAGCTCTATAGAATTTAAAATGAGCCTATTTAGCTACAACTTTAATATCTAGTTGAGTGTACTATGAAATGAATGGTCAATGTTGTACAATATGCCACCAAAAGAAATTGTCAAGTTAAAGCCAACGACTTATTGCCTATTTTGGGGTTTTTCAAAAAATGTTTCATTGTAATGTTCTTTCTGTGATGGATACAACTCAACAAAAGAAAGTATTAGGTAAGATCCCTAATGGTTATGGTTATTCATATTAGCACATTTCCAATAATAACTAGTTAAATAATGTTTTACAATTTCCTTTTGGAGTTTCTTTCTTAACATCAATATATAAACATTTCTAAATAATTCAAAGAATCATGAAAGAATCATGCCTTATCTATTTGACTTATTTTATTCATTGTAATGTGTATAATTACATAGAATTCTATTGATCCTAAATGTCTTCACTATCCTGCAAACTTTTTTTAATAATTAATCTTATTTTTTACTTTCACTCAAACTCTATATCAAGATAAGTCAAGCACATGCAATCTTGATTAATCAAATATTGATAAGAAAAGGTATTATGGGGACACATTTTTTGAGTGTAGACCAATGGTCTATGAGAAGATACATTAATTGTAAGCCTCACTAGTGTTCTTTCCACTTTCGGTTGAGATTGAGTTGCATAGGTTATTCAAATTGTAGAGTCAGTATGCAAGATCTCCTGGATATTGAACTCCAAAAATAGCATTTAGGATTTTTATTTGGTGTTTTAGTTACTAATGGAAGAACTCTAGTGAGGCTTATAGTAATCAAGTATTAGTTGATGCTATTTCAATAGTTCAAAGACCTTAAAGATTATTGTAGTGATCTAGTAAGGCAGTGAGTCTTCCATAAGGGTTAGAGCCCTATATCTTTGTAATTGAGTAGTGAGCTCTAGGCAGCATGCCTGCATGTAAGTGCATTCGTAAATCATTGTAAGACAATATTTATGTAGAGTATTATCTTTGTGGGTTTCATCCCCGCCGTGGTTTTTCCCTAACATGGTTTCCACAGTAAAAATCCACATGTTATGGTGTTGATCTTATTTGCTTTATGTTCTTGCACTTTAATTTTTATCTTATGCTTTAAGTGGTGTGGAAATCAATTTAATAAGGCTAAATTTGTTTGAACATTGATTCATCCACCCCTCAGTGTCCCCTCCTTCCAACATTAATACCTAGCAAAAGCAATTCAATACAATTTGGAGAATGTTAAAGTTTTAGAAAATAAAAGTACAAATGATTGTTGAACCCCCTCGTAGCATGATTAAAATTGAAGAATTGGGTAGTAGCCCTCTTCTTGAAAGCTCAAACCATAAATATAAGGGAAAGAAAAAGAATAAAACCCCTCCTCCTTTTGTGCAAAAAATATCCTTTGAAGAGATCCTGCTTGACACCACCCCAGCCAAAAGGAAAGCCCCTAAAATATTGAGCAATCCTAAGACTAGGAAAGCCAATTCTGGTGCCAACAAGATAATCATTGACGTGGGAAAGGAAGATATTGATGAAGTCTAGGAAGGTCAGAATTTGGACTCTGGATCTGGAGAAAAGAAAAAAATGAGATGAGCTATAGTGAGCGCATGTCTGTTTGTTTGAGGCACAAGAGAAATTAACGAAAAAATGCCTGAAGAAGAGGTGGTCCCTGAAACAGACTATGATTATTAGCTAGAAGACAATGATTCCTCTGATAATTTGAAGGATGAAGATTATGAAAAAGAAGAAGAGGAGTTTGATGAGATGGAATAGGGAAAATCCGTAGAGCTTATTATGAAACTTGATAATATGAAGGACATGGTGAACACTGCGTGTAATACCCTTGTTTTCTTTGAGGAAGCTTGTCAGAATAATTTCCCTACTCCTTACCCTGATCCTGGAAAAGATAAAAGCTCTCAGAACCAAATCAAGGATCTTCAAGAAAGAGTGGCCAATCTGGAGAACGCTATCACTCCTACTATATCGAAAGAGTATTTTAATACTGCTATTTCCTCTCTTTGTAGGTTAATGTGAAGCATTGTGAGGAAGGTCTTTGGCGTGGCTACATGAAAAAGCAAATTAAGGAAGAATGCTAAGAAGAAGAACTAAGAAGTAAAAGACAAGGAGGAAACTCAGGGCAATGGGGAAGAAGATTGGCAGAAGGAACTTCACTGTCTCTCAAAGGATTGGGAGACTATTTGTAAAGTTAATGATAGTTAATTTATTGCTCTTTAGACTTAGTTGTAATTCTGATATTGGTATGCATACTCTTGCTAAACTTTATGTCTGGTTGATTTTTGGTTGTGTTTTGTTTAGTATGAACTAGGACTCTGTGATACCCGCTCTTAGGTAGAAGATGTTTCTTGTTTTCCTCTTTTATCATATGGTGAAGGACAATAGTATAAATTATAATGATAGTGATGTTAGCTTAGGGGATATGGATAGTTTGTTTCTGTTGTTTTTGATTAATTTTGCTTAGTGCTAGGTTTTGGTGGCTTTCGATTGTAATGACCCGAAGTTAAGCTTGGTCATTTCTTCTGTGCAATAATGTGATTGTTGTTATCTAGGTTCAGGGCCCTTTCCCTTCCATTTTAATAAAAAACATAAATTAGAAAATTTAAGAATTTAGAGACTTTTCAATATTTTAGAAATTTCTTGAGATTTCAGGTGATTTTTTTAGATGTTCTCATAGTCTATTAGAAAGTTTTTTGAGTTATTAGTAATTTCTTGAGATGTTCTCAAGTTGCATGTAATTAGATTAAAAAGATGATAATTAGAAAATTGTAAGTTTTTATTAAGGTAGATTTTTGAGGGAATTCTAGAGAAGATATAGGGTTTGTTATTTTCAATTTTAAGGAGGTTGAAGAATAGAATAATTAAAAAAAGTCATTAATATCATTTCTTGAGTTTTCTTGTATTTTTTTAAAAAAATTGTTAATGATGAATTAGATGTTGTGAATTTTGTTGCATCACATAGCAACCGTAATAAAAAGGACAAACTTGATTATCTTTGAAGAACATTTTTCATAGATTCTTTTAATTTAGTGAACTTCCTAGGATTATTTTGTTTGAAGGAATGAAGAACAAAAGTATTAGAAACTTATCTCATCCATTCTCGTACATTGAACATTATTTTTACCTCCCATATCTAAACATTAATTTTTGCACTTCTAGTGTTAGTGTTCCCCTATCTTAGGCTATTCTGATCGACACAAGATTAATCTCACATGCAAAAAAAACTAACCTCCAAAATCTAAAAATTCAAAATTTGTTGACTCTTTCCCTTTTCCTTCATGCCAAGAGCTATCTTGGTACATATTTCTTCACTCACATTAACACTAATTCAAAATTCAAAAATTATATATAATTTATAAGCAAGAGATATTTTCCCCAGTAAGTCAATTGTGATATTGCTCCCAGGATTCAACTCTGTAGTTTTTTTGAGTCAAACTCATTGACGTGTGTTTCATGAGTAGTTGTTCACACTAACCCATCTCTCATGAGAATGAATGGAACTCTTAGCACTCATTGGATCTAGGTGATGCTTACAGAGGTGAAGCACCGAGACTTCCCGAGAGGTCACCCATTCCAGTACTACTCCAGCTCGAGCGCACTTAGCTATGAAGTTTCGTGTGATATATATAATTTGCTTACATTAACACTCAAACGATCTATTATCTCTTTACTCATTCAATGACAGATATCAAATCATCTTTTTATTTTCACTCGGTCATGAATCACAAATCCCGATCCAAAACATAACAAATTACATACTTTTTTTGACAACGGCTAAGCTCCATGTAAAATGCACCAAAGACAAAAAAAATGTTAAATTTTTTTTCAAGATTCGTGAAAACATACTTTTTTTTTACAATTTTTTTGTGATTTTCTACCACAAAATATGTAGATCATGAAGAACAAATGCTAAAAATTTTGCGAAAATTCATTGCGTTTTCCATTTTTTTAAATTTGGTCAACAATACATTTTACATGAAGAATAGCCACGTCCCTTTTTAAAACTAAGTTGCTTATAATGATAAATGTTCCACCGGTCAAACCAGATATAGGTAATAGAAGCTACCAATGCCCATCTGATCCAAGCCGCAGAAAATTCAGGTCAAAGTTAAGTCACCATTTTTAAAAGAAAAGTTGATTTCAATGGTGAAAGTTTCACAGCCCAAACCAGATACTATAAAACGCTGGCAAACCGCAGAGATTTCCGGCCAAAGTAAAGTTACCTGCAGACAAACCACAATCTACGCTATGTGGGCCAACATATGGTGTGCAATTACGAAATTTTCTAATAAGTACAACCGGTCCAGATTGACCAACCACGGGGAAATTGCAGCCTACATTTTTTAATTCAAGACGGGTCGGTAAACCGCGCCAGGGACACGGTACTATTTCGTTGTTCATTTCTTCATCACCAAGTAAACGCGCTCTCTATTTCTCTCATTAAATACCCACTTCCCTCAACTCATTTCATTACAAAATCTCCCTTTGCCAATTCCATTCATTGAAGAATTTCCCTTTAACAATTCCATTCATTGCAGGATTTTGAGCTTCTCTGCAATTTACAAAGGCTTTTGAGTAGAAGAAAGATGAGCCATCACCACGGTCACCATCATCACCACGGTCACCATGGGCACCAAGAAGGCGGCTACCCATTTACGCCAGCAGGGGCTTATCTTCCAGCACCGGGGGCTTATTCTTTAGCTCCTTACTCTTCTTTGTATGCAGAGGAGGAGGCAAAGAAGCACAAGCATCGTGAGCATATGGCCGAGATGGGAGCTCTGGCTGCAGGGGCTTTTGCATTGGTAAGTCTCAAATATGATATAATATATCAAAATATGATAAAATAGATGGTTGTAGATTGATTGTGTGTGTGTGTGTGTGGGGAATAATGGCAGTACGAAGGGCATGAGGCGAAAGTGGATCCACAACACGCAGGGAGACATAAAATGGAGGCGGAAATAGCTGGGGCAGTGGCCGTTGGGGCAGCGGGATATGCTGCGCATGAACACCACGAGGCGAACAAGTATAAGCACCACCATAAGCACCATGGCCATCACCACCATGGCCGCCATCATCATTGAATTGAATAAAAGTGCAACCTTATTGTTAGTAAATTTTTTTATGTGATCTTCGCAGTCGTGTGTAAAACTTGGATTCTTTTTATCAACTTCTTGTTCATGAGAAGCTTGGATTGTTATGTTCATCTTCTCTATCAATAGATCTGTGCTTTGTTTGGTCTTCAATAGTTATTAATTAATTATCTTCATTTGTTTGTTTTAAGGATCTTATTTATAAGGCTTTGGTCATGTAATGTGTTAGTATCTTTTGAGAGACGGATCTTATTTATAACATCGTGATTATGCCGTGTGTTAGTATGTGTTGATTGAAACTAATGATATATGTCGATTACAAAAACTATAAAACTAGTTCAAAGCGATTGTGCTTGATTTAGTTTCTTTATTAGAACATTTATGAATGAAAGTTTGTGTTTGTTAGAAAAACCTTAGTTATAAGGTTGGTTTTGTTTTGTTTTGTTTTTTTTTTGGTTTTTTTTTGTGGTAAAAGTGGTAATTTGTACTACTAAATTTTATTAATATATATATAATTTTTATAATCCTGGTTCAAAGAGCACTGGTAGGAAAGAACCAGGTAAAAAAAACCACCGGTCTTGTTCATAAAAAATCTAAAAAGATTAAGTTTTCAGCAATTGCAAAATGAGGAGACAACCACTATTATATTGTCGCTTTCAGTTATAGAAAAAACCACCCCAAGAAACACATTAAGCACCAATCCCAACCCAAGAAAATCATCCAAAAAAGTTGATATAGTAACCAACTAGTCTACCCCACTCGATCCAAAAACCCACCCGAACGTTATCAAAGAGTCTGTTTGAAAATATCCCACACCCACCCAAAAATCCTATCAGGATATGACAAAACACAAAATGATCCCGAAAACCCAATGACCCCAATACATCCTAAGAAGACCCACCGAGGAAGAATAGGGAAGAAGAAGAGGGGAAAGAAGAGGATGTCGATGCCTCAGTGAAAGAAGAGTGCCTTTCGTCCCTGGAGCTTGGTAATGAAGAATCATCCATTGTGACCACACTAGCAACCTCGTCCGACGCAAACTCCTCATCAAGCATGGGAAGCTGATCGACCTGAGTAAGTGCAACATGGTAAAAGCACAATAAGTTGTCACCCTTTTATAAAGGAAAATGTTAACAAAACCAAAACTGTAAAACTTCAAGGGCATAAAAGTCACATTTGTGTTGAGAATTTGAAGATGATGTAAACTAATGAAATGTCTGAAATAGGATGAATTTGTGCCTATAATTTTTGTTTAAATTTTAGAACAAAAGTTAATATATTCTTTGAAAATTGTAGGTTTATTTTTCGTTTCTTGAAAAATATTGCAAACCAGGAGGTTTACTTCCCGCCAAATCATTATAAGTAAAACATTATTTTTTCCTTTAGTTTCAGAATATGTTTTAGATGACATGTATAGATAGTGCAAAAAAGAAAGAAAGAAATGTTTTCAATCTATAGTTTGTCAGTTATAAGTATTCAAAGTCAAACTTACCTGAAATGAACAGTATTTGTCTCCCGCCACTTTTTCCCTATCAAAACTATACCAAAAACCAAATAAATTACATATTTTTGAAGAGGAATCTCTTATGTAGTGTTGTATATGATTTTAATTTTTTTTCGGATTTTCAATTTAGCATTTTTTTTATATTTTCTGAATCAATGACTTCTCAAAACTTAATATACCTTCATGTAGTTTTTAGCGAATTTGTTCAACGTTCTGTAATTTAAACAATATAAAATTTATATATCCAAAATCGTAGTTCCAAGATCTAGAAAATAATACTTTTACTTTTTTGACATTTTCTATTTTGAGCAGAAAACAAAACATCAGAAGTGTAAACTTCTATTTTTTTGATATTTTTGGGGGTTTGGCTACCAACATGGCATGCCACCTAGGCAAAATCGGCCCAATCAGACTCCACCGAGTCCCTTAGGGTCACCCCCCGCGAGCGCCTTTCCCACTCTCGTATCCCCTCAATGTGCAAATGAGGGGCTTGGAAGTTTTTTTGGTATTTAAAATATTGTAGGGACTGGGCCGAGTGGGCCTCGACCAAGTCCCACTCAACCCAGTATATTGGGCCATGTAGGCACCATTCGGCACAACGTGGCACCTACGTAGACTCGGCCGTGTTAAAATCAGCTGAGTATGCTGGGCCAAGTCTAACTGGGCTGATTTAGTCGAGTTAGCCTAAAAGGCGACACTCAACTGTGATTTTACCCAATAATCTGAAGGGGAGGAATCGAAAGGATGTCATCACCAACACATTTGTCCCTGTACACAATAATAGTACGAATATCCAAAAAACATCAAGTATGTTAGGAATAAGGTGTCTCAACCTTGTATATTTCCTTACATTTGATATTTTCCAAATGTCGGCACTTTGGACAATGTGTAAGGTAATCATGACTGAAACGGTTATGATGGATTCCTATGATGGTCATTAATATTTGTAAGAGCTAATTGTGGAAGTTTCGATGACGGGTGAAGACATGCAAGACATGTGACAACTAATCAGTTGAGTACTGTACACTCTTCTGCAATCGTGGGGTTCAGGTTCCTATTTTCTTAGAGAATGGTAAAACCCTAATACAGCTGCCTTTGGAAGTTGCCCTAAAAAGTGAAGCGCATGATATAAGCATTTTTTAGGGTTGCAAATTTGAGAGAAGTTAGTGTATTGTTGGAACATTTTTTTTATGCTGCCGAATTTGTCTTCAAGTGTTAATTATCTGCTGAAAGAACTTGCATTGCAAGTGTATTGTAAACAGTATTAATTTTGATTAATGCATTGTGCAGGTTTTGGAGTGCTGGGGTTTTTTACCGAAAGGTTTTCCCCAGGGTAAATCATTGTGTCATTCTTATTTTTCTATGTATGCATGTTATTGTATTATCATTTTGTAATTGCTAAGGGTTAAATTTGAATTTGCATGATCCTCTTCTCGGGAGTTTAGCATAGGGAACTATTTTTTGCACACTTAGTTTCCTTTCAGTTGGTATCAGAGCTTGGCCAATTTTGGTTCTATTTGTTAGGGTATAGGTTTTTTGAGCTAATCTCCAGTTTAGTGGGAGTATTGTTACAGAGTATTCATAATCTTATTGCAGGAAGAGATGGCAGGTTTTTCATACAGTAGAATGGAGGTGGAAAAGTTCAATGGCACAAAATTTGAGTTGTGGAAACTCAAGATGGAAGACATGCTCATAGACCATGATGTATGGGAGGCGGTTGATAATGATATCAAACCAGTAAATATGCCTCAAGCAGATTGGGATCTCAAGGATCGGAAAGCTAAGGGGCTCATTAGACTCTGTCTAGCAGATTTTGTTCTCCTGAATGTTCTCGATGAGAAGATCGCAAAAAAATTATGGACATGGCTTGGGTCTGTGTATCAAGCCAAGTCCTTGGTGACCAGATTGTTCTTGAGAAAGAAGCTATATTCTCTAAGAATGGAGGAAGGAGGATCCATTACAGATCACCTGAACGCGTTTAACATGCTGATTGCACAGTTGACATCAACTAGTGTCAAGTTGGAGGAGGAGCATCGATGTATGATGTAATACCCCTCTAACCCTAATATAAGTTTTGTGTTTTTGAACGAAGTAAGATGTTTCGATGTTTTCTTACAGCTTAAGTTGTTCATGATACTTGTTTGATCTATTCGTATAGTTTGTTTACAATGATTTCATAAACCAGTACCCGAGGATTCTAATATCAGACATACTATCTAAAGGTATAATTTTTGTATGTATTTATCTCTGTGTATGTATTGAGGAGCTTCAAGACCTTTATGAATATAGTTAGGATGTTATAGATGAATATATATAAGCAATTATTTATATTTTCTTCTGTTAAGGTTACTTTTGATGAATCTTGTATGTCACTTGATGATTTGGGTTACGTCTCATGATTATGTTGATTTATTATTAGTATTGATTAGATACTAACCCAATGCTCAAGATTTTAACCTTCGCTAGGATGATTCTACATGCTTGGTGTGTGTGTGTGTATATACATGATGTGTTTGCATGATTCAGGACGAA
>MU227494.1:3816454-3829894 GCA_018584345.1 Thuja plicata | reverse complement strand
AAAATTTGAATACTGACATCATTAAATTATCATTATCATTATTAATAATAGCTTTCAAGATACTAAACCTATCATAAGAACATCGTCTTCATCGGTAGATAGTCAAACACAATTTTATAACATCACCATTCCAAATTTAACAAATTAATAATTTGAAGGCATTATATTTTGTCATTAGTATATACAAAGAAAAACATGATCTACACCATCGGTTTACACTACACCGATAGACAGGGCACAACACTACCCGACGCCAAGGTTACCCAATACTGCCAAGTTCAAAGCATCCCGATAAACACTATTCAGTGTTACCCAATGACAATAAGGTTAAAGGAACCCGACAAGTAACAAAAGTGCAACCCAATGAAAAAACAAAGAAAGGAACCTGAAAAATGAAGGGAACCTAATGATCAGTTCAACAAATGAACACCGACAGACTTTTAGTTCAACACGACGACCAAGAACCGACAGTCAGATACATCCCGCAAAAAGTGGATCTGACTTTCCATGTCAGATAAATCATTGAAGTTGTATATATAGCTTCTTATTTTTTTTAAAATCCATTATGTGCGGAGGAAGAAATGTATTTAATATTGTTTTAATTAGTTTTACTGATTTAAAACATGCAAACTAAAGATCAAGGTCAAGTTGTAAACCTTGGATCTAGAGTTAACATTGTAATGCGTGATTCTAGAATAGGTCAAATACTTGTATAAATAGATGCTCAATCTATTGTGAACATGTTGTTGTTTGATGATGATTGTATCCACTGAGAGCATCTAAGGACCAGACAAGAGATTTCATGCACAAGGACAGAAAAGGATCAAATCAGTTTCAAGAACAAGAACACAGGCTACTGACGAGCATAGAAAGGTATTAATCAGTAATTTAAGGTGATATTCTTATTATGAGAGTTTTAATGGATCTGTGATCAACAATTGTAGATTGCATACAGTCAGGTCAACATATGTAGTCATTCTAACAAGTGTAGTATACTTAAGAAATCTTTTTAAGAAAGGTGGACCTAACAGTCCTATTATAAATCTCTTACCCGAGTGCACACTTAAATTAGTGTTGCAAAAGCTCTTAACAGAGTAGATCTTAACAGGTCTCCACTTTAATACTCCTAACAAGGTAGATCATCAGAAGTGATCAATTGTAAGCCTTTACCAGCTCCCTTCCATTATGTAGATAGTGAAGTTTTATGGGTGCCATCCCCACCGCAGTTTTTACTTCCTAACAGGAGTTTTCTGCGATATCATATCTTGTGTTATGTGTTTATTACTTTCATGAATGTTTCTATGAATATTGCAAACAATTAAAGATTATGAATTAATGTTACATGCATAAGAAAGAACAACAGTAATGGTCGGTAATACAGTAAATAATGATTGCTAATGATGAATGGTGAAAATAGTTAAAAGTTTTAGAGGTACTGATTCACCCCTCCCCTCTTAGTACTACTTCCCATTAATCCCAACAATTGGTATCAGAGCTAAGTATCTTCTTGGAAAGCTTAAAGGCTTAAGAGAAAAGATCATACAATGGAGAAGTACAAACTTGATAAGAATATTGAGAATAAAAAGCTTGAGATACATATGCTCTATGAACACTATAAAGAAGTGAGCGTCAAGATGAGAGAGGTGCTGGATAAGAGGAAAGGTATGGTAACCCAGAGCAATGAGAAATATTATCAAGAAGAAGAGATTCCATATTTATTTGAATCTTTAGGATCAAATACAAGTATTGCATCAGACACAACATAAGAGAACATCACAAGTCTAAAGGAGATCAATCAACATATGAAAGAAAATAAAGATGCCACAAATTGGTCAAGAAACACAAATGGTAAGAATGATTGATGTGATGAGTTCTACTAGACAAGATGAAACATAAAGAACACTTGCTATTGATGACAGAAGGAATATTATAGAGAAACTACAAGAGAAGGAGTTATAAATTCAAAGACATGCTGAGCATCACCATGAGATTACAAATCAGATTATTCTTATGATTCAAGAAGCAAAAAAAATGAATATAGAACTCATTGAAAGAGTACAGGCTATTGGTGAACTAAGAGAAGAGAATGAAAAACTAAAGCATGAGGTTAGAATTTAGCAACAACATAATGAAATTATCAGAAAGGCTGAAGAGAGCAATAAAAGAATGGATGATTTTCTTGAAGGAAAATGAAGAGTCAACAACAACAACTTAGGCTTTACCAAAAATGGAGATTCATCAAATCAAGCCAATCCAAAGAATGTCTATGAAAATCCAAGACCAAGAAGGTTGACATGAAAACACTGTGGAGAGAAAGGCCACACATCAAATGTGTGTAGAGGAAAAATGAAAGGTATTCCTAAATCTACATCTTCATTCATAGGATTCTGTTATAAATGTAACAAGAAAGGACATAAAGTATATGAATGTAAGTCTAAGATGGATCAAACAAAGAAGGAAACCTACATGGAAAAATACTATCCCACATGCAAGATGAATGGGCATACAACTATTGAATGCTGGAAAAAGAAAAGGCAAGCATGTAAGCCTAAAGGTCAAGAAACTCCCTATCAACCAAAGAGAATCGGTAATCAATATGTATGGGACTATAGTACTTGGACAAACTATACAACATGTTGTAGATATGGTCACATTGCTGCAAACTGCATGAGGGCATGGACCAAAAGGTCTAGAGGCTGGACAAACCCCAGAATGGCATGCTTACACTATCACAAAGTTGGTCATCTCAAGGAAGATTGCAAAGACCAAATGATAGAGACAAGCACATATCCCAATGGAAATACCATTGAAGATATCTAGAGGGCTAGAGACAAAATGTAGAGAAAATCTTCAAGCAATGATGAAGCTGGACCAAGAAATGTAAATGGTGACACCCCATCCAATGGATATGATGACATCACCACCCCCACTTAAGCTGAACAAGTATGGAACTGCACTACACCAAGTCATATTTTTCATCAGTTCCATTATATAATTGATACATAGTCAAAATCTGCATGAATAAAGATGCATATTATGTTACTTGTTACAATTCTGAGAAAACAACCCCATCGGTATACACATACCAAAAATCATTGGTGAACATAATGGATGAGCTATTTACACATACCAGAAATTGTTAGTTAACACATAAAATGGTTAAGTTACCAATGTAACTTAACACCCATTGGTAAGGAAGAAAAGTTACAAAGTTGTCATGACAAAATACCGATATCTGTCGGTAAAAGAAAAATTCTTAGCAGCCATCCCAAGCATTTTGACAACACCAATGATTATTTTGAAAGTATTCCTGACAAACTCCGTCTTCATGTCCCGATGAGTCATTGAGCATTTATGATAGACTTAGGGAAAAAAGTCTATAAATAGACAACGAGAACACTTTATTTTGCACTCACAATTTGAAGAGAAAAGTAAAGCGAAAACAAAGTGATTGAAGAGAACTCAACAGAGCAACCTAAAATTGATCCAAGCACACAAAAAATAGATCATTCACCATTATCATAGATTGAAGTAAGTACCTAGGGAACCATAAGTACTTTGTCGTTATTTTTCAAGAAAGCCCTAAATTTCAAGAAAGCCCTAAAACTTGAAAAACAATGGCAACCATCTCAAGAACCACTAAGATCAAGAGTGATAAGAAGAATGTGGTTAGGTTAATCAAGAACAATACTTGTGTAGAACCCAAATACAAGATATGCCTGGAGATTGCATCGCAATCCGATGAAATCGGCGTGTTTTTTAAAATTCCACCTAGGGTTTTGCTAATAGAGGACGTAAGGTCCTATATTCATTGCAAGATTGCTGAGATAGGTGATCTGGAGATGGATGAAGCTTACAAGAATCTTTTTGATGCATAAGGCAACCTGAAGGAAGAGCACAAACACTTAGAGGTTAAAGGGATAACTAATGCCCTATATTTCCTAAGGGACTTCAAGACCGACTGGATTAGATTGGTACTTAGCAGAATGCACGATCAAAAGTTGTGGTTGGATCAACCCAAAAAAATCACTAAGGATGTCCTTCATGCTGTCACTGGTTATCCAATAACTGACAAGCCTAAGGATCACAAGCATCCTTCCAGGCTAGAAGTTGAAAAGCTTACTAAAGCTAAATGGGATAATAGAGGTCTAAAAGTGAACACCATCACCGACGAAGAACTGAGATTCAGTGCATGTGTGATTGGGTACAAGATCTTTCAGGAAAGTACGCTAAATAGCATATCATCAAAATCAGTAAGCACAACTTACAAAATAGTGACCAAGGGCATACAGATGGATCTATGTGAGATCTCGTTGAAACAACTTGATGAGAACATGAACACAATAAGGTCTGCAAAGACTAACACATGTAAGTTTGGCTCAATTATCATGTGTATATTTTTCTACTTTCAAGAATACTTTCCTTCAGTAGGAAAATTGAAATGGGACTCTACAAAGCCAGTGACACTATAGATTAGTGAACTAATTAAGTCACTAGGAGATAATTTTGAATATGTTATGATTGCATACTTCCTTGAATTCAAGGAAAAGATGATGGAAAGAACAAGGATCCCTGAGCAACTAATTGAAAAACATAGGGATGAAATATGTTTTATGGTGGATACAGATTTCACCCACATAAAACCAGTTGTACCAAGGACAACTTGGTTAGCTCCACTTGATTATGAAATCAACATAGATCAAGAAACCAATGCTATTGATGCATTGATCAATGAGCCCATTGACAACAAACAACCAAGGTTTGAAACCTATGAAGAGGCTAGGTCTAAGATAAAAAGAGGCCTAAAAATTAAAAAGATTGTTAACAAGAAGAATAAGATGGTCAAGAATCTTAAAAAGATTCTATCGATATATGAGGAGGAACAAGAAAAAATTGATAAAACCGATGAACAGGGTACCATCAGTGAAGGGAAGGATGAGCAGAGATCAAACTCTAAGGAAACTAAATTGGACACACCTCCACCTCCTACAAAGAAGCAGAGGACAAGGAGTCAAACTGCTAATACTGATACTACACCTCTTAAGAAAGGTCAAGTAAGGACCTATAAGAGGAAGCAACCAACAAAACAAACAAAGTAGAAAATTGTGAAGACAACACCTACAAAGAGGAGAAAGTGATTGTTTAGAACAAAAGTTGACATAGAAGACACAAAAGATGATGAGCCTAATGTGACAAAGAAGAATTTCATAAATCTAACAATTGATGAGGCTATTGAGTCTATTGCTACATCTGGCACAATACATGACAAGAAAATCATACAACAGGATACACTCAAACCAGAGGACCAAAATAAGATACAAGATGCCATAATAAGGGCAATGGTCAAGTACAAATATGTACCAGCTAAATTTGTCAACCAAATACCCAAGGAGCTGGGTAAGAAAATATCTTGACAATGGTCATATGCTCTATAGACCAAAAGAGAATCAAGGGAGAGGGTACTTGTTACACTTATGGCTCCCAGATCTAAGATTGAAGAAATCAAAGAAATTATGAAGAAGCACTCATGCAAATTTGTAGCCAAGATAAGGGCTTACAAAGTGCTAGAAGATAAGTTCATAGAGCTAGATACAATGACCAAGAAAAAATGGAGATAACTCCTAGATCTACTAGCAGAGTCAACAACTCATGAGGAACAATTACTTCTCACTGACACACCTCATAGAGAGGAGGAGAAAGAAAAGGCAAGTCCTTAGCACATTGCTTTGGACAATGTTAAAGATATGGAGCCAATAGATTTGGACAAGGTAATGGATGATATTGACATTCAAGACATCACCAATTAGGACTCTGATAAAGATCTGCAGAACAAAGATGATGTAATATTCATAACACTTAAGGATCAGGGAAGGCAACAAGAATTGAAGAAATCAGAGGATAGATAAATGAATGTTGCTAATGAGACATGGCAGGACACTTCAGTCATGGACATAACAGAACCAGACCATGCAGAGCAATTATAAAAAGATGAGGATGTCACTGCTCAAAAAGATCAAACCAACGAGAAGGACACCACTCTAGATACAAACCAAGCAAGCACTCAAAGCAATATGCCTGGATTAATGAAGGCAATAAATATACTAGAGGGTAATGAAGGATATACTACAGAAGATACAAGCATACCCGAGGACAAGGGTGATGCAGAAGCAAAATACACCATAGATAATATAAAGGACACAATTGCAGAGCAAGATGCAACCGATGATTAGAAAGATAAGTCTATTGATCAAAATAAAGAGGACACACAAAAGGTAGAAGAGGAAACATAGAAAGAAAAAGGTGAAGAAGCAAAGAAAGATGAGCTGGAAAAGAAAATAGAAGAAAAATCTGCAGTCACCCAAGGTTGATGGAGGGATGTCTTCACCAAACCGACAAATGCACCTCGAGAAGAAAACACAAGAAGCATCATCAAAAAAGCCTTCACCAAGCACTTTAGAGAGGAAAAATAAGCTAGCAATGGTAGTTCATACATCTGCATCCCCACAAGTCTCAAAGAAGAAGAAGAGCAAGCATAAGAATCCAGTAACTCTTGATGAAATCATTGAGATTCGAGTTTGTGATCCCAGGACATTGGATCCAACTAAATTGACCAAGTATGCAAGACTCTATGAGAGGATGGAAATGCAAGACAAACTGAGAAAAGCCACAAAATAGGCATGGGTACTTGAAGTAGCAAGAGGTATACTTCAACGAATAGTACCAGATGTAGATGTTGATCAAACAGCCCCAATGCTTGATAAATTAGTGGTACTCACACAGGCAATCACATCTCAGAACATAGATGCTGAGAAGGTCATGGAAGAAATACTTGAACATAAATATGAGTTCAAGCTAGTAGAAAAGATAAGCCAGGAAGTGGCATTGAAAAAGGTAAAGCTTTCTGAATTGGTTAGCACAATTGATCCAATAATCTCATAAGCTATTACTTTGATACATAAATTATGCACACTTGATCAACTCACATAGGAGTATACCGACAAGATAGCACAAATAGATGTTGATCTTCAGATAAGTGCACAAAGTATCATGAATAGTGAAGAGGCAATAAAATTACACAATAAGCAACTCAAACAGGCTTAGAAATTGAGACAAGACATACATATTGCAGAGACAAAGTTTAGAGATGAGGTAAATGAGCTTCAAGCACAACTCTTACCGACACTCACACTACTGCAGAAACATATGATAGAGGCAAAATCACTAATTGCCACCCCAGAAATGTCTGTCTTAGACATCATTTATGATATGCATGCAAGGCTAGAGCTTGAGCACATGACACTAGAACTCCTAAAATAAAAATGGGAGAAATTGCTCAAAGACATCAAGAGCACCCATTCACATATTCTTGACACATTGTAAGTTACACATTTTTGTCACATTTTTTGGCATCTTATAAGTTGTACATTTTTGTCATGAGTATCAAAAAAAGGGGGAAGTGATATGTACAATCATAGTAAAAGAAGGGGGAAGTGAAATGATGATGAAATGTACAGTCAAACAATTGAAAGAGAAAAGAATAGGGAAAATATAGTATAGAGGCAAGTATACATGTACATATACTTATAATATACCGATGAATACACTTAGGGGGAGTCATATAATGACAAGGATATAAACATGGTGTACATACTAAACACTTTAGTATTATGCACATATTGGTCTTTGATACTAATGTCAAAGGGGGAGATTGAAGGCATTATATTTTTCCATTAGTATATACAAATAAAAATATGATCTGCACCATCAGTTTACACTACACCAATAGATAGGGCACAAAACTACCTGACGCCAAGGTTACCCGATACTGCCAAGTTCAAAGCATCCCAAAAAACACTATTCAGTGTTACCCGATGACAATAAGGTTAAAGGAACCCAACGAGTAACAAAAGTGCAACCCGATGGAACAAAAAAGAGAGGAACCTGACAGATGAAGGTGTTATGCCCTGAAAACCCGTCCCTACATTTTGTGTGCAAAATGTTGGGTCCCCCTTTTTGTTTTCTACTTTTGGCTCTTGCCTTGTCTTTTTCCTTTGTTTCTTTGTTTTCCTTCTCTGGGTTTTCTTTCCCTTGGTGTTTGTTTTACTTTGTGTTTCATCTTGTTGTGTCTCCATGACCTAATCTCAGAGTTGGTCATTCATTGTCTAGGATCCAAAGTCTAGACTCCAGGATTCTCTGCCACGATGTCTTCTTTTCGTAAGAGGATATGGTCGCATAGAATCCCCGGGCCTGGAGTTCAAAGGTAGGCTTGTTCTAGAGTTTTCAGAAGGAAAGGTAACTTCCTTTTTACCTCAGGTATAAATATAAATCACCTGTCATTTTCACAATTACCATGATTAAAACACTTAAGCAATTTGAGCGATTTCAGAGCGATATCATAGCGATTTGAGTGGAGTCTAGTGTGAGCGATCATGAACCATTATGAATAATTGCAAGTGGTTTTCAGTGTTGAGTGGTGATCCCTTGAAGGTGGAAGTTGTTGTAGAGCGTTCGACACCTTTCCTTCCTTCCTTTCTCTAGTTTTCAGGTGGGTGTTCCTGGTTCTTCCGCTTTTCTGCTTTTTCTTTTATTTTCATTTGTTTGCATTTTCCATCTTGTTTCCTTGTTTGTTTTTTTCGTGGTCATCTGGTTTGCCGCCCTTTGGTGGGTCGGCTCTACCAGAGGGTTGTCCACCCTCTGTGCAGATGTAGTATATTCTGCAAATGCTGTAGTTTTGTACATTTTTGTGCATTGTTGTTTAGGGTAGTCATTCCATTTTAGCTTTGCTATGTATTTAGTGTATTTTAATGTATATCCATCCATTTTGCATGTATATACCTTTTAGCCATGATGTATATATTGTGTATATTTTCCTAGTCTTTTGTCAAGCTCGTCGTGCCTTGTTTGTTTCCCATTTCAATTCTGCGAGCTCGTTCTAGTCAGAATACCACCTAGTTGAAACTCAGCTCTCGGCTCGTTTCAACTAGGCAGTTTTCTCTCTCCTCTATAAACCAACCTAGGCTTCATTTACATCCCACAAATGCATTTAAAATTGTCCAGGTGGTTTCCACTTTACGCATGTTCGAATAGTTGGTGCCGCTGTCAGCCATAACTTCCATTTATTGCATAGCCACGTGACGCCCACGTGGGCCTGACAGTTCACTTTTCACGCACACCTTCCAACGGTTAGTTTTCTAGACCCTAGGTCTTCTATCTTCACCAGCCCACACCTTACTTTTGCCAAGTATGCTAAAACCCCTGGACCTAGATATTGGTTATTTTCCCTTAAGTGTGCATTATATATTTATTTCTGGGATTTTGAACCTAAACTAACTTATCAGGGAAGAGAACAGATTGCGGTGGTAAGATCTCCAGACCCCAGAGTATGATTTATCTGTGAATTCTAATGGTCATCTTGCCTTGCAGGTTTCCAGAATATACTTTAAAATGTCAGAGGCTTTTGCATCTTCACTATTCAGGAGCCTGAAACATCCTTCTATGACAGTCAGCAGGGCAGCCGTCAGCAGGGCAGCCGTCAGGTCCAAAATGGAGAAGGCCTTGGAAAACTTACCTCTCAGCATGAAGTATGTGAGGGATAGTGTTATTACGGGATCAAAGATTGATTCCAAAGTTCAATTGATCACTGACACCAACGTTGGAACATGGCCCGAGATGCAGGCCTTGGTCAAAATAATGTATATTCAGCAACAGTCCGGGGATCCACTGGCGATCAGCGTCGGGGATTCCAAGATTCTCAAGCTTGCCTATTTTCCATGCTTAGTGCAGGCCCCAAAGTTAATTATTACACTTGCTGCACACTATAACTCTTCTGTCTGAGCCGTCATGCTCACAGCCCCAGAGCTAACCGAATATCCCACCCCCATGGCGTCTCTTGATGCCACAACTTTTCAAATAGGGTTGGGGATCCCTCAGTTTGACAACCCCACTGTGGTCACCAAATTAGATGTGTTAGTGCAATTTAAGTAGTTGGAGGACGCGGCCCGGATATACATGAACATGCACTGGCTCAAGACACTGAAGAGGGACCCCAAGAGAATGAAACTAGAGATCCCCTAGTCAGAATTTAAAGAAAGCATCCAGATGGGGATGATAGCACTTTCCCGGGTCTTCAGGAAACCAGATGCCCAGGAATTGATGAGGTGGATGTATTAATTTTTGCTCAGCATTTCCACCGGCGGAGAGTACTTTGATTGGGCCACCATTATTTCAAACCACGTGGATTCTCAGTTCCTCCAGGTGGTCCAAAAGAGGAAGTTCTATATGACCTCTTATGTTCTCTGGGCCTTAGCGCAACAATGACCCCACACTAATGGGTTACTCACCTCAGGAGTACTCAGGATCGGCTCGGGTCAGAAGGCCCCCTGGGATTATTTCCCACAGATTCAATGGGAGGTCAGTTTCCCCAGTTTCTACTGGGTAAATGATGCCTTTATCTACTANAACCTACTTACACCCACCCGGGATGTAGGGTACCACCTTTCTATGGAGGCGATGGATCTGCTCAGAAGTTATGGCCATTATTATATATAATTCTAGTAGCACACATACATAAGGGTAATTGGCTTCTCCAGGAAACCCTACTTGTTGCCCAAACATTGTGGGAACAAGATAATTCTCTTAGAGTACTGTAGGCAAATGATGGAGTTGCACGCACTCTACACCTTGAATAAGGTAACAAATATTTCATTCCCAATCACTTGTGGGAATTAATCATGCAGTCTAGCCGCAGCCAAGGAGGCAGACAATGAGCTCAAAAGCTTGAACTTAGCAGAGTTTTATCTAGTGTGGAAGAACTTTGATCCGCATGGAAAAATTGCGTTGACACTTCCCCGGGCATTACATCTAAATGACCACAGGAATGATGGACAGATTGAAGCTCCAGAGATTCCCTTATAACTTCTCAGATGCTGGCTCCATAATAGACCCCCAGTACAAAGCAAAGGGGATTGATAAGTTGGCACTCCCACCAGTGAACTAGAATTCCCAAGAGGGGCCCACCATAGAGGAGTTTACTCACAACGTGGTTGAGCATAGCCATGCGTATTTCAAAAGAATATGCCCTTGGAGTACCCGCAGAGCTGCCCAGCTGGTACCAAAGCTGACCCTCGGGGTTGGAACTTCTTCACAGGGAGGAGATAGGGGAAAAGGAATCATGGAGACTCCATCCGTGCAGGAGGTCCCCATAAAAGAACAACTAAAGTAATCAATAGCGGCATCCCGGTAGATGAGGGAGAATTTAATCACATGGTTGGCTACCCCGGTGCTCATGACCAGAACCATCCATCCTCCTTCTTCCCCATCACTAGCAGCGCTGATGGTTAAGGCAACTAGAGTGGATCTGGCAGAGGAGCATTTCCTAAGGGATGCATGACCGCCTTTGGTCACAAGGTGGAAGAAGAGGCTTAATCCAAAACCAAAGGCAGAGCCAAAGCTGGGGATGCCTCAGATCCCACAAGTTGAAATCCTTTCTTTTGACTCCCCAGAGCTAGAAAGGGAACCAGAGCTTGCTCATGTCCCAGCCAACCCTCCCCCTCAGGATGAATTTGACGATGTTTTTAGAACTGATGAGTTTAGAAACTTGCAGGGGGACATTGAGAAGATAGGGGTTGAAATCCCAGAGCAGAAGGAAGCTCCTGAACAAAAACTTGCGTAGGAGAAGGAGGAACATATCAAAGAAGAAAAAGAGGTGGAACAAGAAGTTGCCTCTAAAGTTTTGGAGATACAAGACGCGGGAGTATCAGGGCAACAACAGGAACAAAGTGAGAAAATGGCATCAACTGGGGAAACCAGACCTTTGGGAACAACCCTGACCCCAATCGTCATGTTCCAAATGCCGCTCCCAAAGGAAACATTTGGGGAGGTAATCACTGTGGCCCAAATGTTAAACTTTGGCCCATTTCCTCCCCCACTCCCAAAGGACACACTGGCAGAAGAAGATATCCTAGTGACAGAGGCTAAGGAATAATAGGAAAAGGAAGAAGATGAAAACCATGGGGCTAGCCACAAGGACCCAGATATTACTGAAGATATAGATGGTGGGGCAAAGGATACATGTACCACTAAAGAAAATATTGCTAGTGAGACAAAAGATATAGGGGAGGAGTCGGGAGAGGCTCATAATACTGAAGGGGCACATCAAGATGTTGGGGAGAAGTCACAGGAACACATTTTGGCTACCAAGCCACCCCTACCACCACCATGGTTGATAGAAACCTGAAAGAGAAAGGCCCCTCCATCAACACCCAGAGCCCATCTTTCCTTGGCAGAGATGATGGTTCAGGCCCATAACCCGCCAAAGGCCAAGAAATCTCAGACGGTCCACACTCTTTGGACCGGGCTGGGCGGAGAAATAGTTACAGTGATAGCAACACCTTCCCCAGACTCAGACGAAGCAATGATCGAGGCTGCAGATTATAACATCACAGATATATCATTAGGGAAGAGAGGGAAATAGAGTGAAGTAGACCTGTTGAAAGAGGATTCCAAGGTAGTAGAGGCTCGTTATGAAAAGGAGGCTCAAAAGATCAAGGAAATAAATGAGAAAAATGCAAGCCTCATGGGGTTGCTAACTGAGCTGGCCCAGCCGATTAATGTTATTCCTCTGGAGGCCTCTACATTTGATGTGCCACTGTCACAGAGTGACATAGACTCACTATGGGTGATAAAAAAGATAGCCCAAGTGGTTGATGAGTGGGTTGCTTTACAGTTGGGAAATGTCTGGCATTTTCTGGTGTCCACCCTCCCAGATCTGTATGCAGCCTGCCATGTCTTGCATCAAGCCAAAACCACCATGAGTATATGGGAGGTGGACATTGAGAATTACGAGGCATGGAAAGTTGAGTTCGAAGAACTCATCGGCCTTAGAGAAGAAGTTGTCTCCGAGTTTGGAATTTTGGGGGAAGAGTCATTTGATTTTGTGAGAACCCAACACTCCAGACTTGATGTCACATTAGAGACAATCAAGAAACTAGTGGGGACTTTGCGGGATAAAGTCAATGTAGTACAATATTCTTTTAATTTATACAAGTCTTTTGTTACGAAGGTCTCCGAAGCTAACCCATTAAGCACTGACACATGCACACTGGAGGAGTATGTCTTGGGGAAGTTTGATGAGTTAATGGAGTCAAGGTATCAATCCCCAGAGGGAATAGACAAATCTCAAATGATGAGAATAAATCGTAGGGTACTCAGTGGCCATGATGTGACAAAGATGGCCGATGAATTTAAGGGAAATGTTCTAGACCTGGGAGAATAGATCAAGGTGGCTAAGTTATGGTGGGCTGACCTTAAAGATATTGATGAAGATGGAATCTCCCATCTCCTCCAGACCTTCAACGACAATAAGAAACAATAAAGTTTCTCCGGGGGCTGGAGAAAACCTGAGTGTTTTTGTATTCTTTATTCATTTGGAATGTAAGTTCC